>PVJS01008508.1:0-52887 GCA_004027185.1 Glis glis
CCCAGCTTAGTATTTTCTAAAGTAGTTAACTTTAAGTAGGATGTGGTGGCTTGTAATTTCAGTACTTGGGAGTTTGAAACAGGAGGATCACAAGTTCAAGGCCAGCCTTGATAACTTAGGGAGACCCTATTTCAAAATAAACAATAAGCCAGGCGTGGTGGCGCATGCTTGTAATCCCAGTACTTGGGAGGCTGAGACAGGAGGATCACAGTTTTGCGACCAGCCGCAGCTACTTAGTGAGGCCCTCCATAACTCAGTGAGACCCTGTTTAAAATAAAGAATAAAAAATAGGGCTGGGGGTGTAGCTCGGAGGTAGAATGCCCCTGCGTTCAATCTCCAGTACCACAAAAACAACAAAAAATAAAAAATAAAAAGTGCTGGGTGTGTAGTTAAGTGGGTAGAGCACCCCTCGGTTCAATCCCCCAGTACCACAAAATAACTAAGTAAATAAATAAAGTAGTTGACGTCTGAGAGGTAGAAAAAAATTAAGACAAGAAAATCCACTCTTCCTAAATTCTTGAATTTATGGACTTAAAAAAATGAACAGTAGTTTCATTTATTGTTTCCCCTATGTTAGCACCATGATAAGTGCATTATATCTATTTCCTTCTTTTTTTGGTGCTAGGGATTGAACTCAGGGGGCATTCTACCTCCAAGCTACACCCCCAACTCTATTTTATTTTTTATGTGGAAGCAGGGTCTTGGTAGGTTGTTGAGGGCCTCTCTAGGTTGCTGAGACTGGTTTTAAACCTGTGATCCTCCTGTTTCAGCCCCCCAAATACTGGGATTACTGACTTGCGCCACCACACCCTGGTTTGATTTCCTTTTATAATTCTCATAACAATGCCTTGTGTTATGTGTCATTATAATAGTACTGCCACCAATCTAGATGAGGAAACTGATTTAGAGTTTAACCTGTTAGGGACCTTAGAGATTATTTGGCCTAAGTCCTCTTATTTTATAAGTGAAGAGTGTTCACAGGTGTTTTGACTTGTCCAAAGTCACTTGACTTGTCCAGGGAAGAACTTCATTTGAGTAAGAGAAGTTGGAAGGTGTGAACAAACAAATCAAAGAAACAGAATAAAAAGCTCAGAAATGGACTCACATAAATATAATTAAGTGATCTTTGACAAAAGGAGCAAAGGCAATATAATAAATAAAAGACATTTCAAAAAATGGTGCTGGAACAACTGGAAAAACACATGCAAAATAAATCTAGATACAGATCATACACCCTTCATAAAAATTAACTCAAAATGGATCATAGACCTAAATGTAAAATACAAAACTATAAAACCCCTAAAAAAATAACATTGGAGAAAATCTAGATGAGCTTTGGTTGGTGATGCTTTTTAGATACCACACCAAAGGAATCATCCATGAAAGAAATAATTGACAAGCTGGATTTCACTAAAATTAAGAACTTCTGTTCTACAAAAGACAATGTCAAGAGAATGAAAAGACAAGTCACAAACTGGGAGAAAATGCGAACAAAAGGCATATCTGAAAAAAACTTACTCAAAATTACAAAGAACTCTTAAAATGTAATAATAAGAAAAGTAAACAACCTGTATTGGTCTATATTTCATTGCTATAATTAAATACCTGAGGCCAAGTAACTTATAAAGAAAAGTGACTTATTTATCTCACAGTTTGGGAGGCTATGAGGCAGGGTGCTGGCATCAACTCGGTTCTAGTGAGGGCCCTCTTGTCTGCATCAGATCATGGTGGATGGCAACTTTGGGAGCATATGTGGGAAGAAACAATCATGTTGCCAGACAGGAAGCAGGAGAAGGACTCAGAGGTCAGGCTCAGGCATTTATAAAACTCATCCTCAGGCCAGGCATGGCAGTGCACCCTTGTCATCCCAGTACTTGGGAGGCTGACACAGGAGAATTGCAGGTTTGAGAACAGCCTCAGCAAATAGTGAGACTCTCATTAACCTAGCGAGACCCTGTTTCAAAATAAAAATAAAATAGGGCTGGGGGTGTATGTAGCTCAGAGTTAGAATGCCCTTGGGTTCAATCCCCCAGTGCCACACACACACAAAAATCCTTATTCTCACAATAACTGACTCAAGGAGACCAGCATTCCCTTCTGAGAGTCCTTGAGTGTCTTCAGTGACCTAAGGAACTTGCACGAGCTCCACCCCTTAAAGATTCTGCCTCCTGACATTGCAACACTGAAGACCAAGCCTCCAACACACAGACCCTTGGGGGACAACCCATATCCAAATTATAGCACAACTCAAAATTAAAAAATGGACAGACCTTAAGAGACACATCCCCCAAGAAGACATAGCAGTGGCACATAAACATATGAAAACATGCTCCACATCATATGTCATTAGTAAAGTACAGATTGAAACAGCAGTGAAATGTTATTACACATCTACTAGGATAGCCAAAATCCAGAACACTGACAACAGCAAATGCTGGTGACGATGTGGAACAACAGGAACTCTCATTTGTTGCTGGTGGGCATGAAAAATGGTCCAGCCAACTTCGAAAGATAGCTTGGTGGTTTCTCACAAAACTAAACATACTCTTACCATATGATCCAGTGATCACACTTCTTGATACTTACTCAGAGGAGCTGAAAACTTATGTCTACACAAAAGCCTGCACACAATGTTTATTGTAGCCTTCTTCATAACTGCCAAAACTCAGAACAACCAAGTTGTCCTTCAATACATAAACTATGGTGCATCCAGACAATGAAACATTATTCAGTGCTAAAAAGAAATGAGCTATCAAACCATGAAAAGACATGGAGGAAATTTAAATACATATTACTAAGTACAAGAAGCCAATCTGAAAAGGCTACATACCATATGATTCCAATTATATGACATTCTAGGAACGACAAAACTATGGAGACAGTAAAAAGATCAGTGCTTGCCAGCAGTTGGGGGAAGGATCAACAGGCAGAACACAGAGAATTATTTAGGCAGTGAAAATACTCTGTATGATACTGTAATGGTGGACCCATATCATTATACATTCGTCCAAATCCATAGACTGTAAAACACTAACAATGAACCCTAGTGTACACTATGGACTTTGGATATTATGATGTGTCAGTGTAGGTTCATCAGTTGAAACAAATGCACCACTCTGGAGGGGGAATGTTGATAATGGGAGAAGCTAGCAGGTGTGGGGGCAGGGAATATAAGAGAAATCGTTGTACCTTTCCTTTAATTCCACTGTGACCCTAAAGTTGCTCTAAAAAAGTCTTTAAAAAACGTTAGTTAATGTTACGTATTGACAATTCAAACCTACCAAAGAAGGTGTTTAGGTTATAAGTTGCCTAATATTGTAAGTTTTTATTTTTATGTTAATAGATGGAATCTTAGGTGGAGACATTTTCTAGATATTTTCAAAAGTGCCCTGAATACTCTATCCCATGTTAGCAGAGACCAGATACTATACTCTTGACCATGGCCAGCAATCAACAAATCTATCCTGAGCCTACTAAAACATTAGCCCTGAAAGTGTTCCCAACAAATTTAATAGTCTAAACTCTCACCAAGGTGGGAGGATTTTATAGATTTTTCTATTAGCATAATATGTGATGTGATGCTTTCACAAAAACAATCAGAAATTAACATTTTCTTGTTAAATAATCTGAATTAAGATGTGTCCATTTTACTGGATTTCCAAAAGTCTAAAACTACTGCATATGCAACTGAAGATATATTTATATAGTATTAATTGTCCCTACATTTTAGTTAAAATGTTCACTTAATAACTTTCCTCAGTGGTTGGGGATATGCACCCAATTACTGACCCTGATTTGTATACTACCAATGTCTTTGTAAAAATGACTTATATAGAGTGATTCTCTTTTAAAGTTATAACTACCATTGTTTGATTATGAGATCTATGCAAAAACATAGAAAAACTGATATTTATAATATCTGGCTATTTTCTGATTGTGGAAAAAGAATTAATTTGTATACTTCGTTGTCATCCATTACTATTTATTTGATATCCATATATCAAAAAAGGTAGTCCAAGTATAGAAGTCTAGTAGAAATTTTTATTTGACCAAGAATAATATAATCTATAAACTCCTGATCATGAGACTCACATTTTAATAATCTGTCCTAAAAGCAGAATATGTAGATGAAGGCAACAAATTCCTGAAATGTATCCCCTGTTGGTCCAAAGAATGTTATTTCACTTGCTGTGAATTATGAGTCATGCTGATGTGGGTCTAATTAAAAAAAGAAATAGAATAGAAAATATAAACTTTAGAAGACATTTACATTTAGGGTAAGTACTGTTTTAGAAAACTTTTAGTTGTTGTGTCTGCTGGCTCTCAGATCCATGCCTCATTCTTCTGTTCTTCTCTCTAGGTCAAGTAGAGACTGACCCTTGTAGGCTGCATTCCTCAGAATACTGTGTCAGCTGCTCCTGGGAGGCTGACAGGTAAGAGATACTTACAAGGAAGAGATAGGACTGCAGGAAGACAGGAGAAAGGGAGAGGACAAAGTATTCCCTGGTGTGATCTCACTCTTATGTGAAATCTAAAAGATCACATAGAAGTTGAGAGTAGAACAGTAGGTATCAGAGGCCAGGGAGAATAGAGGGGAGGAAGAGAGGGGGAGAGGTTGGTCACTGGGTACCTAGTTGGTTAGATAGAAGTTCTGCTGTGCTATTGTAACAGTAGAGTCATGACAGATACTGATGTACTATGTATTTCAACAAAGTCAGAAGAAAGGATTTTACATGTTTTAGCCACAAAGTAATGACACATATCTAAGGAGTTAAATATATTTATCCTGATTTGAACAGTACATATGTATGAAAACATCACATGGTACCCCATAAGTATGTACAAATTTTATGTGTTAGTTAAAAAAATCTAAGTAAAGACAAAGCATTTCCCTCTTTTCTTTCTTCCACACTAGCAACAGCTGTATGTCCACCATCACTCTGAGAATCACCATGGTTTCAGATTTAATAGGAGGTCCTGGCCTCTGGCTTTGTTAGTTCTTCCTCATCCCTTGGTTTCTCCAGCCTAGGGGAGGCAATGAATTCTTACTGTTGCTCCTTGGTTCCTTATTTGATTTCTTAGCTCTTCCATCATCAGTGTAACCAATTCCCTGAATTGAATTCCTTCTGTTTTCCTGGTTGAACCCTGACTGATACAATTCACTATGTAAGTAAGCATGTGTATACTGGGTCATGATATACAATATATTTCTTACTGTGAGTGGTTGTTAAAATGGTTTGAAAGCCACAGTCTATAAAAATACATTTGATAGCATGCAGTAGGTGGTGCTGGGCCCATTTCATCCATTGGGCACTGATGGCTATCACTGAACTGAAGAGCATGATCTGGAGACTTATTTTTTTCTTCTTTTAAGGGAAACAGTGTGAGATAGAAGGTGTACTGAGTGGGACTAAGGAGACCGAGATTCTAATCTTGGTGGGTGGCCGTGGGCGATCTGTTCAACCATGTGTTCTAGTATATTGTGCTTATTTTGTGCATGGAACCAGAGGTCCTGAGATTGGTATGTAGTGTTTAAACCAGCGACTATTGTAAGACGTTATAGTGTTACTCCTCAGAGTAAGACATTGATATATGATCTGCTATAGCTCAAATATCAGCAATATTAGCATTTGAAGGCTGTTTGAAAACATAGTCATTTATCTAGATCATGAAATTATTCTTTCACTATGTAATTATTTTCCTCAATTGATCAGTAGGTTTTTATTATTATAATGTTAGCATTAGGAAGTAATAGCTCAATATTCTAGTCTTAAGTGCTTGGGAAAATATTGAACTGCTATAGGCCACAGGAATTGCAGAAGATCAGGTAATGGTGATCATAGTTAGTAATGTCAATCGATAAATCATACCATAAAATTGAGGTATCAAATGAAACAAATGCCCCTGATAGATGGATAAATTTTTAATGTATTTTAATAAAATATAGACAAAGTATGAGGTATCAACTTCTTTTAGATTCAGACATAGCCAGGTCGTGACACATGCCTATAAACCCAGACTTGGGAGACTGAGACAGGAGGATCACTGGTTGGAGGCCAGCACAGGCTAGCTTAGCAAGAGCCTAATTAAAATAAAAAATAAAAAAGGCTGGAGGTGTAGCTCAGTGGTAGAATGCTCTTGGGTTTAATCCCCAGGACACACCCCCCCACACACACATACACACAAAGATTCTAACATACCCCAAACCTTAAGTTCTAAGTATTAAACAACAACGAAAAATGTACGTTATGATGTTCTTTTATCTTATCAGTGAATCCCCTGTCCCCCCATACACACACATTTCAGGAAAGTCTATTACCCAAAGTCCCCAAATAGTCTTCATTATAGTAAAAAGATATCACAGTGTCCCTGGTAAGATAAGGAATTGAATATGCAGAATTCCAGACCAAATGTGAGCATTTTCTTTAGACCCAACACTTTTTGAAGTCAGTAACTGTTCAGCTGAGTTTATCTGAAAAGGAGATAAAAGATTCCTGCCCAGCCAGCATTAAACCTTGCCCCATGCAGAATCCTGATGCTTTCAACCCTTTCTCAAACTTCTTATACTTGTTTTATATATTCATCACTTTCTGGGTAATAACACCATTGAAAATGAAAATAAAGCCATATTGTTGTGGAATGCATTTTATAGGAGACTTTTTTCACTCAAAGCAGATTATTTATCTCAATTTCTTTAAAGAGTCATCTAAGGTAATTTCAATAGTCATTTCTGTTTTTACACATTCCTGGCTTATTTTCTATTTGTCTTTTAAATTTGCAGAGAATTTCAAGTGTAGAAAAAGGACTGGAATAAGGATAATAGTGGATTGTGCTTTTTTGTGCGCTCAACTTGAAGTAAGAATTGGGTGGGTGATGTAACACAAGACAAGCTGGAAAAGGGTCACTTACAAATAAAAGGCAATGAATAGTAACCGAAAAAGAGGAATCCAGTAACAGCTGATGATAATCAAAAAGTTAAATACTGCAATGAAATCTTATACAACAGTAAGGGAGGTGCATACATATACTTGGTTGAGGGGCACAGAGGCCAACCACAGTGTCACATTGGTACAGAAGCACATTACCATTTAGAGAAATACAGTACAGCTCAAAGGGTAGTCGATACAATGGCCTGCCAAGCAAGAGTTAACATGTTTGGCTGTGCATGGTGGTGCGTATCTTTAATCCCAGTACTTGGGAGGCTGAGACAGGAGGATTGCAGGTTCAAAGCCAGCCTCAGCAATACTTAGTGAGACCTTCAGCAACTTAACAAAACCCCGTCGCAAAAAAAAAAAAGTTCTGGGGGTGTGGCTCAGAGGTCGAATGCCCCTGGGTTCAATCCCTAGTACCACACACACAAAAAAAGTTTAACATATTTGAACAATTTATGACAAAAAAACTAGAACTTGAAGTCACATTCTATTTCCAAATGTACAACTGCCCAAAGATGTATCAAAGGCTCTAAGACATTTTGATGGCAATACTTATCAAATCCTTTTTTTATGTAGTCAACAATGTGTAATGGAGTATTATTGAAAAAAATCTTTCAGAATCAAATTATTCTCAGAAATCCCATCTCTGGAGGCAAATGAAAATTTCCTTTAGGTAGTTAGAATGCATTTGAATTATCTAGAAAAATGAGTTCTATAGATTTTCCTAAGGTAGACGTGTCTAGATGCACAAAGTGTATACGCTTAGTTTTATAAAAGTCATGGAGAAGTCAGGCATGGTGGTGCATGCCTATAATTCTAGTATTTAGGAGGCTGAGACAGGAGGATTGCAGGTCCAAGGCCAGCCTCAGCAACTTAGGCCCTCAGAAACTTAGCAAGACCCTGTTTCAAAATAAAAAAAATAAAATAGGGCTGGGGGTGTAGCTGGGAGGTAGAAAGCTCCTGGGTTCAATCCCCAGTACCCCCCAAAAAAAGTCATGGAGAGGATTGATTTCTTATCCTAGGCCATTGACACTACTAATGCCTCTTTGTCGATAATTCTTACCCCTTTGGGGAAGAACCTCTTGGGTGTCTGGTGAAATGTAAGGACTGGCTATAGAAAGTGCATATCAACATGTTCACAGAATTTTGAACAACTCAGGGAAATTCTGAAATCTATATTCTTCCCCCACCAACTCTCCATCTCGGATTAAGAACGTTGTACCGATGACCACGTACTGAGCAGCTTTTACATGAGCAACACATAACGCTCTAAGTCTGGAGTTCTACCAAGCTGAATTAGAAATTCTGACTTCATCATTCAGTCACCTCCAACTTGTTTGATCACTTCCCCTTGCACCTAAAAGGGGAAAAAGAAGATAAAGCATGATTTATGTGTATCTATTCATAATACATGTATTCAGTATTAATATATCAAGTGCATTATGAAACATACACAAAATAGAAATGATGAAAGAATGAGATGAAGATGATGAAAATTTAATTATCTTGCTAATCATGATGATATCATACTATCAATAGTGAATATCTCAAGGCAATTGCTTAGGTCAGAATTCATCATTCATGATAGTTAAATAAATCCATATCTCAAGCAGTCTTGGATAATTGTGGATATTTTTGGCCTATTTGTTACATCTCATTAGACTGTCATTGTTTTGCTTCTCATTATGGCTGACAAAAAATTCTTAGAGGTTAAAGTGGCAATTTGGATACTGATTTTCACCTGTGCTTGCATTACTGGTATTATCTTTGATTTCTTTTCAGAATCTCTTTAAGACATTTGTTTCACAAATAAGAGCTTTGGTTGGTCAGAACTAGATACTGTAATATAATTGTGTGGACCCACTTAAGGTGTAACCTGTAATCCTGAGGCAATATCAATGCCTAAAGAGTTGTCAATACCCACCCAGGGGTGGTTTCGCATATAATCCCAGTACTTGGGAGGCTGAGATAGGAGGATCACAGGTGCAAGGCCAGCCTCAGCAACTTGGTGAGACCTGTTTCAAAATCAAAAATAGAAAGGGCTGGGAGTGTAGTTTGGGAGCAGAATGTACCTGTGTACAACCCTCAGTATCCCCCCAAAAAGAGTTGTCAATACCCATCAAGGAGCACAGGATACACCAGGGTTGCCTCTGTGCCTGTGGCATTCATTCCTTCCTCTCTTTGTATTCTTCAGGTGCAATACATGACTCATAAACAGTTTACCTAAGGACCATGTAAGGACACTGGGACAATGAGTGTAATAAACATATATAAAATTCATGTATTTATTTATTTATTTAATTAATTTTTTGAGGTACTGGGGTTTGAGCCCAGGGGCATTCTACCTCTGAGCTATACCCCAGCCCGATTTTTTATTCTTTATTTTGAAACAGAGTCTCACTAAGTTGCGGAGGGTCTCACTAAGTAGCTGAGGCTGGCCGCGAACCCAGATCCTCCGGTCTCAGCCTCCCAAATACTGGGATTACAAGCGTGCGCCACCACACCCGGCTCATGTATTTATTTATTTATTATTTGTTTTTGCTGGGCATGGTGGCATACACCTGTAATCCTAGTACTTGGGAGGCTGAGACAAGAAGATTGCAGGTTCTTGACCAGCCTAGGCAACTTAGTGAGACCCTATTTCAAAACAGAAAATAAAAAGGACTGGAGATGTAGCTCAGAGGTAGAATGCCCCTGGGTTCAATTCTCAGTACCACCACCACCAAAAAAGGAAAAAAAAGGTTCATTGCAACATTACATTTTTAAAAGTTTAAAGGAAAAGAAATAAAATTTCTAATGTTCTTTCCATATCACAATGAATTGTCTTACTCCACTTTGGAGACCCCTGCCTTAAGTGAATTACATACTGTTTCTCTGTTTCCTCATCTGTAAAATGGGGATGGTGTCACATATCTCATCAGGTTACCTGGATGAGATGACATGTGCATGAGTCTTTGCACAACTTCTGGCATGTGATTTAAAGTAGAAATAAAAGGAGCTGCTGTTATAATTGTAACTACTCTATTACACCACTGCAACGTATAAACTCATGATACTTCCAGCCTGATATAAAAAGACAAACAAATCTGTGGTCAATGCTCTTTATATGACTACAAGAGCTGTAGCTCCTCCATACCTTTTCCTCTCCAAAGAAAACAAAATAAAAACCAAGCAGGGCATGGTAGCATACACTTGAATCCCAGTATTTGTGAGGCTGAGACAGGAGGATCACACATTCGAGACTAACCTCAGCAATTTAGCGAGACCCTTGGCAACCTAGCAAGATCCTGTTTAAAAACAAACAAACAAACAAACAAACAAACCTAAAGGCACTGGGGGTGTGTGGCTTCAAGGAGAAGGTAGAACACCCCTGGATTCAATACCTATTACCACAAAATAAAAAAGTAAATAAAAAATAAAAACCCAAAACATTTGCCAAGCTCTTTCCACTTGCAAAATGACAAAGTTTCTGAACGTTTAGTAATCTTGTTCATTAACATGATCATTATTAATAGTGAAGACCTGCCAAATTCTCTGTCAGATAATTTTATTATCTATCTCTCCTTTCATTCAACAAAGTGTTTTAAAAAACATACAATGTGCTAAGCATCCAGCTAATTGCTGAGGTTTCAAAGATGAATTGAACTTGTTCCACACCCTTCAGGCACTAACCATCTAGTGGAGGATACCAAATAATTGCATCAAAGTGATAAATGTTCTAATGGAGGTACACATCCTGTTGCTATGGGAGCAGAGCAGGACAAGCGGCTGCCTTTGCCTGGGGAGGGCAGGGAGGACCACTAGAAGGCTGCTGGGTCATAGGTGAGTCTTGGAGGACGTGGGTTGGAGACCTGCATTTCATTCAAAAGGAAGTATGACCAATACAATCTCTCAGAAACTAGCAGGTAGACCAGGTCTCCCAGAGTGCAGGCCGCTGGGGAAGATCATCAAGGCTGTTGGAGACCTGTCTATGCATAGCCTTGGATGACATGCTCAGAAGTTTGAAATGTACCACAAAAATGGATTGGGAATAGACAAAGGACTTAAAGCTAGAGAGAGATATGATCACAAAGAGAATTAGGATGCTCTTTCAGAGGAATGATTATAGAGAGACAAAATCTAGTGAGAATGCTCATTGGGGAAAAAAAACAGAGAGGAGTGTTTATTTCTGTAATAAGTCTACTTGCTAATTCTAAACTCTTCTCTAAATTAAATGTCAGCTGATTCAATTTGTCAAAGCTTAGTTTCCATTACCGAAGATGAAGTACTCATTCCCTAAAATGGTCTTACCTGCTCCTGTTTGAAGCTGGGCAGCATTTCAGTTTGCATTAACAGTTTGTCTGTTAGTACTAGAAGCTTTCTAACTTCATGCCTGGGATTTTTCTTCATGAGGTGGTGTAATTAGATACCAATTTTCAAGACCAGTATCTATACAGAACTTCAACCAAAGCAGACTTACATAACAATCGAATGTGGCCATACAGACATGAAAAAGGGACTTCCACCCCTTGATACCAAACTAGAAAGAGAAAAGCAAGTTCAGAGAACACATTATGACCCATCAAAGTCCAAAAGGAAAGGCCTCATGTGGATACAGCAGCTTGCGCAACCTCCTGGAGTCCTTTTAGCCTCCAACCAGATTTGCTTTTGTGTGATTTTCTGCAAAACAAAAAAGCCCATCATTTTCTTCTTCAGCATCAATTGTTAAATTTTGCCTTACCTTGGAGATGAGGCTCATGCTGTATGTTCTACACTCTTCTTTTCACACTGAGCAAAATCGTGCTGCCTTTTCGTTTCTCTTCAGTTTAGGCCTTAGTTTTAAAAATTCCTATTTGCTGCAGTGCCAGCTACAAACAGAGGAAAGACCTGAAGGGAGAAGGTGAGGCATTCTCAGACCAATGTGAGGGGAAAGGGACTTGCAACGTCTACATTTAATCTCTGCTCCCAACGATAGATTTTATTTTTCCATTTTCCATTGTGCATATAATGCGTGGATACCAATGCCTTCAAGTACTGCATCAAAATTTTATATGAGCTGAAGAATACACACATATAATAAAGGGAGTGTTTTCTTTACCTTCCCTCTGACAAAAAGCCAGAAGGAATGGCTAGTCTCTTCCTCCAGTGTCTCACTAAGATGATTGTTCTGTCTGAAATTTGGCATGGCAGGTGGAGGTAGAATCCTAAGGGGATAAAGAACACTTATTCACAAGGGAATAGAGGTGAAGTTAACAATTTCTAAAAGTTGGTGTATGAGGTTGGCATGCCAGGGAAACAAATTAGGCCCTAAAAATTAAAACCTGATACTTCTTAATGAAATAAGCATTGTCATTAGGGTAAATCCCTTTATTATAGACAATGAGGTTCCCAGCTATACTATTAATTGCAACTTACGACGCTGTTAGAAGTTAGTGTGTACGTTATATTATACATTCACTACACTACAAATTTTAAGATTTCTCACTCTGTATCTCCCAGTTAAAGTTATACTGGCATACCCTCAGGCAGAAAAACAAGTTCTTACAACAGATTCTTCAGGGCATGCGATCTTCTATTTCCTTAGATGTGTTATCTTTTGTTGTGTTGAGGTTCACTTTGAGATAGACAGAAAATGTGGAGGCTAAAGTTAATAAGCAAGTAAGAAGACCTTAGAAAACCATAGGGTGGGTGATTACTACCTCTCCTAGCCCTGAGAAAAATGGGGCCCTTGTAGGCTCTGCTCCTCCAGCAGTGGACCAGTGATGTAAACAGCTCTTGCCACTTAATTGCCACATGCTTCACGTGGCCTTCTTTCCATTGCTTCTTGTCTTCAACCTGTCCAGCATCTTCAAACTGCACCTCAGACCCAGTTGCTCAGAGTCAATTTTGCAACAGTCTAAATGGTCTCAAAATGGGATTTACTGGGGGGGGGGGTATCATCAACCAAATAGTCAGAGTACACTTTGAATGACTAATTTAAGCCATTACATTACAAAATAAGGGATAAATCATACTTTTCATAATGCTACTGCAGAGGAACAGTTTTAATTTTAAGAGTCAAGCACCTACATTAATCTGAGTCTAAAATAATAGGCCCCTGATTTAAAATCTCCTAACATTCTTTCACACTTCATAAAACTAAAAATAAAATTGTCTCACCAAACACTGCCCTATGGGTCCGGCCAATGTACTGTATGTATTTCAAGGAAAATTGAAGCAAGAGGTCTCAAAACCGCGACGTGCCAGCAGATTATAGTTGGTAGCCTTAATTGGCTTTAAATGTAGGGTGAGAGAGAAGAGACTACGGTCTGGAGAGACTAAGAGATTTATTCCCCTTCTTAAATCAAAAGCAGATCCCATGCTTCGGCGGCCCCCTCACTGGCCGCCCCGCCCCCACGGGGTTGTTTTCGTATGTATGTATATGTACATATGTATGTATGCATGTGTGTATGTATGTATGTATTGTGGAACTAAGGATGTCTCCATATTTTCGTATATGTTTTACAAGAAGATGACAGGCGAGAGAAGGTTCAAGGGCTGTGTCTGGTCCACAAAGTAAACAGAGGGTTAGGGCGGGTTTATTTATTTATAAGGCTTCAGCCTCTCAGCTGTTTCTCCTTCGCTGGCATTTGGAAGCTTGCAGTCCTTTAGAGAGGAGACAGATTTGGCAGGAATGTTCTTTGTGCCCGCCTCCCTTCGTACGGGGTGGGGGGGGGGAAGGAGGCAGATTTATAATGACAGCCTCGGGGGGAGGGGGAGAAAAAGTTTCAGCTGGCACGATAATGCCCGTTTTTTCCACCGCCACCACGGTGCCACAAACAGCTTTGGTGTCACGCCGAGCCCTCCCCGGTCCCCTCCCTTTCTCTCTGCAGGCTCGCACTGGCAGGCGGAGGCAGTTAAATTCCAGCACCTTCTCCAAACTACTACGCGCTATTACTACGGCTGCCCTCCCTTTCGCTCGGCGGCGTCGTCCTCTTCCCCAGCCTCCCTGGGGGAGCCCCGCAGCGCCCCGGGAAGAGCACTGCCAGGAGAGAGAGAAGGGGCGCCCAACTCCAGCAGGGCTCCGGGCTCTCCGCGTCCTGCGCAGTTTCTCTGCTCCAGGCACAAACACTGCCCGCGAGCCGGAGCCTTGCAGACACACTCGGATCCACGCATACAGTAGAGCTGTCTCGAGCCACATTCTTGCACACCCCCTCCTCCCCCCGCGCTCCCGGAGTCGCTGAGCGGCGCGAGTGACAGGCGCGTCCCGCCAACCCGCGGCCGGGCGGGCAGGGAGGAGCGGCGCGCCGGGCCAACTGCGGCGCGTCTTCCGGCGCCCGTGGAGGCGGCGAGGGTGGGACGCGGGGCGGAGCCCGACTTTAGGAAGAGGAGGGGATGGCTGTCATCAATGAAGTCATATTCATAATCTAGTCCTCTCTCCCTCTGTTTCTGTACTCTGGGTGACTCAGAGAGGGAAGAGATTCAGCCAGCACACTCCTCGCGAGCAAGGTAAATATAACTTACAACTCCTTTCTCCTCTTTTTCCCTCCCTCCGGCCTCCCCGCTGCAGCCGCCGCGCAAACCCCTCCGGCACTGCGCCGCCTTCGCCGGAGATTATTCATTATTATCCTAATTATTATTTATTGTGCATGCACGGAGACCAAAACAAACAGGCGGGCCAACCGCCACAACAACAACAAAAAAAAGCCCGCCTCCTCCCCGCGGGCCTCAGGTGGAATGTTCTAACGACAGCTCCGGGCGGCGGTGGAAGAAACGAGAAAGTTTCAACCGAACCTCGCTGTCCTAATAATAATAGTCATAATTACTGTTTCACCGGCGCAAGGTGGGGGCATCCCAACAAACCACAGCCTTGACCCTGGGTAGGCAGCGATGCGCTGCCAACTCACGGTTGCAACACACGCTCGGCCAGGTTGCAATCCCCCCAGCCCCTTAAAAGCCAAGGTGGGGAGGGCGGGTGGCAGGAGGAGGAGAAAGGCTGAGGAGAATGGAAACGCGACAGTTCATCCCAAGCAATCCTGCCCGGAAGAGTTGGAAAGGGAACGGGAAAGGAGGGCGAGGAGCCCGGGCTGGCGGCCGGGCGCCAAAGAACGCGGCTGCCACCCGCTTCCCGGGGACTTGTTTAAAGGGCTCCGGCTGCGGAGACGCTGGCAGAGCGCGGCGGGAGAGCCGGAGCGGGCGCGCCGAGGAGGCGGCCGCCACTACCGCGGGGCCGGCGCGTGCCGGATCCGAGGTGTCACCTCCACTCTCCACGTTCCCTCCGGCGGGCGTGGGGACCGCTACTGAGAGGCAGGCCTTTAGCAAAAGGGGCTGCCCCCGGGGGCTGCGCCCTGAGCGCTGCGGACGCCCGAGTGTCGGGTACCTGGCGGCAGCGAGGACTCGGGGATTGAAGTTCGGGTGTCCGGCCCGGGCCGCACAGCTGGGCAAGGTGGCGGGAGGAGGCCCTAAAAGAAGGAGGTCGGAGGTGCCAGCAGGGCTCCGTTACACTGCCCTCCCCCTCCCCGGGTTTGTTTTCTTTTGCTCCGTGTCTTTCCCTGGCTACCGCCGCGGGAGCTGCGGCCGTGGGGCGCCTGCGGTCGTCTGGGTGCTAGGGGCGCGCTGGGACCCGGGAGAAGCACCGCGGTGGCGGGCCGGAGAGGCCATGATCCGGATAATCCTCTCTGCCTGACTGTCACAAACAGGACCCGCGCGCACCCGGGCAGCGGCGGTGGCGTTCGCCCGGGAAGGGGAAGGGCTGCGGTGGGGAGGGAATGGGGGGTGGCGAGGGCGGGAGGCGGGGAGACTGGGTGGGAGCCTCCTCCCAATGATGACACGCACCCCTTCCTTCTCGCTCAGCGCTTTCGAGTTTGCTTTATTCCCATCCCAACCTGGTTTACCCCTTCCTCCGCTCTCCCCCTCCATCCGGCCCTCTTCCCTCCTCCCGTTTGCGTTGCAAAACACGGCCATGCCATCTGCAAAGGTGTCGCGATGCACTTCCCCAAATAACCGGTCCAGCGCGCCAGCCCCTAGGCGCCCTCCGGCCACAGGGAGCACGCCGAGCACCGTGCCACCGGCTGCCCCGCACCAGGCCTCGCAGCCTGGACGCAGTTGCACCGCGCGGGGCGGGGCGCAGCAGTGCGGACTCCAGGGGACACCCGCGTCCTGGCCCGGGCACTCGCGCCGGTTTCCGGTACACGCGGGGAAATCGCCTCTCGCCGGTGTCTGCGCGCTCGCCCCCGCCTCCGCCGCCTGGATTGCATTATTATTTTTATCCGGGTTGCCGTTTGCA
This sequence comes from Glis glis, assembly GCA_004027185.1. Lineage (NCBI taxonomy): Eukaryota > Metazoa > Chordata > Mammalia > Rodentia > Gliridae > Glis > Glis glis. The sequence goes on from PVJS01008508.1 coordinate 16,177, forward strand.
GGGGATGGTGGTGAGCGCTGGGCTGGCCGGGCTGCGTGGGGGGCGGGGTGGTGGTGGAGGGAAGTTGGACGTGGATCAGGCCGGGAAAAAAAAAAGTTTGGCAAGGCAGCTAAGTAGGGTGGAGGGGCGGGAGGGGGCGGCGAGCTCCCGCGGCTCGCGTCTCGGCGCCCTCGGGGCCGGCGCGAGTGTGTCTGCGCGTGAGTGTGAGTGAGTGTGTTGTGCGCGCCAGGGCTAGTGCATCGGGAGCAGCGCGCTGGCAGCGGGAGCCCGGGGGGAACCAGGTGAGGTTCGGTGGCGAGGGCTGGCGGGGTGGTGTGCGCGTGTGGCTGCGAGTGTGAGTGTGTGTGCGCGCGCGAGCGCCGGAGAATCAGGAAGTCACAGCAGCGAAGCGCACACAGACATGTTTGATCGCCGTGACATGACGCGCGCGAGGGAGGAAGCGGCGGCGGGGGCCGGGCCGCGGGCACGGGCGCCGGCCTAGGGCTGCGGCGTGGAGCCCCGCGCCCTGCCGCCGCCGCCCCGGCTGCGCGAGCCCCGCGCCCCTTTTTGTTCGGCGTCCCCCAGGTAAGGAGCCTGTGCCGCGGACGCCCGCTCCGTGCGGAGCTTTCTAGCTCTTTCCCTGCCGGCCTCTCGGGTCTCCCCGCTCGCCTTTCCTGCAAAGTCAGGCAGGCGGGGGAAACGGGCTCCACGTCCTCCGATCGATTGCGTGGAAAACTTTCCAGCGGGAGGCACAGCGAGGGGGAAGAAGGAGGCCTGGCTGGCTGCTGTCGCTTGTCAGTTCTTTCTCCTCCAGGTCCGGAGAGTGTGAGTCGCGGAGCCCTGCGGCTGTTGCACATTCAAACTTCGGGCCTAAACGTGCCTCCAACTCTCGCAGGATTTACTCCAGCAATAAAATAAATATTCCAAGTCGCCCAGTCGCTCTCGATTTGGATGTTTTAAGGCAAGGAGGAAGGCTCGGGAGTCGGGGGGGGGGGGAGTACTGAGTGTATTCCTTATTCAGTGTCTGCACCGAGTGTTATGTAATTTTAGTAGCACATGGGTGCAAAGCCCACACTGGGCTTCTCCCTCCTTTGTTTATGTAACTTTTGGGAGAGTTTTGCTAGGTTGTCTTCTTTTTTTCCCCTCCTCCCTAACCTGATGGAGGTTGGTGCTTTTGAAAAAGCAAAGCTGCCCGGGTTCGTAATTTTTTGGAGAGGTGTCATCATTGTCTTCTTTCCGGTCATTATGTAGGCATGTATTTCTTTGTATGTGCAACGTTGGAGCATTAGGGAGACATTAAGGGTACCCGTTTGTTTACTGCATGGAGTGGTTATTTTTAACGTCCCTGCGTTACCAATAGCAGAGTTAAATTTCAAACTTCGGTTTCAAAAGACTTTTTGAATTTACACCTGGTTGCATGACCTGTTTGTATGAACAGAATTTCTGCTCACTTGCGCAGTGAAATTGCTTGGTGAAGGTGCTTGGGAGTTAGTAGCACAAAATTCCTAGACTTAGAAACCACCAAGGACTCTACTAAAATAAAAGCCATAGCCAATGCTATGTGTGTGTGTGTATATTTGTATATGCACATTCGGATGTTTTCAGTAATATTTTCCACCAGTTATTTGGGGGGGGGGTCACCATCTGAAGCTTGTTGGCCACAATAGACTTACTAGGCTTGCAGGGTACTGGTGAAGTGTTAAGAGGTGTGGCAGGTTTGAATCTTAGTTGGTGCATTGTTATGCAAATCGGGACACACTTTTCTCTTTAGGAATCTGATTGCCCTTTTATTCCCCTGGACGTTTTTTTTTTAAATGCTGCTTTTCAGCTCCTATGTTTATTGTTGGAAAAAGGGGGTTCAGAGACACCTGTTAGGTCTACAAGATCAGAGGTCCATCTACCTGGTTGGGACATTAAAGAGAGATGCCATATTGGTAAAGAGCATTTTAAAATAAATTAGGGATTTGGGGTATCAGAACCCTCCAGGGTGAGGTGAGGGAGGATTTCCTTCAATGCAGCCTTTCTCTTCTGAGTTATATCAGTTACATCCCAGCGTTGGCACTAGCTGCACTGTGGTGTTTCACAGAAAATATTCACCGCAAGAGCATGTTCAAAGCAGCCTTAGATCTTTTCTTTTGTTCGTTTTTAAAGTGGTTTTTGAGCATTTCTCATCAAGTTTCTTGAAAAGTGCTTTGACCAACACCCGAGGCTTAGAATTGACCAAAAAAAGAAGAAAAGGAAAAAAAAAAGAAAGAAAAAGGTGTGCTTCTGCTTGTTATTAATATTGTTAATGCTTGAATTCTGTTTTAAGTATTCCTGACAGAGTATAACTAGAAAATAACCCTTTTGCAGATACTTATTTAAAACTGGTTTTCTTTGACCAAGTTTAAGATAAGTCATTCCGTTGGCCACTGCAAAAACTCATCTCGTTATTTTCTAGAAGGTAATTGTGATGCCCCTTATAATACTGTAATATTTTGACATTTCCATTTAAAGCCTGATTTTGTATTGGAGCAAGCCCAAGACCATAAACAGAAAACTTTCATAAATTATGAAAGTGGCCCTGTCCTCCAATGTTTTCATGCTTTTTTTTCCTCCCTTAGAAGTCTTCCTTTGTAAACAAGGCCTTTGTCAAACTCTCCTAGGTCAGCAGCTTTCTGATACTCCAGAGAAATAATAAATCACTGTGTATAACATCTTGACATGTGGCCTTCAGGACAACTGAATTATCACAGATATGATGCTAAGGACCATTTCCCACCTCAACTTGCTAACAAGTTGAGGGAGTGTTAGCACGACATGATTTAACCACCAGAAATTTTGGATCTTACTGTTTCTGGTCAAGATTATTTTAAAGGAAGAAATGGACAATTAGTTGTTTAACACGAGTGGCCTTAGAAAAAGCTACACGTGAGTCACATTTCCCTTCCGCAGTAGTGAACAGATGAGAAAATTCCCCTACTATGAAAAGTCACATTTGGGGATACTTCTGATTTCTTCCTGTCCCTTTTTTCCCCTTATCTCAAAAAAGTTATCTTCTAAATTGTTCCTTTTCCTTAAATGTTGTGATTTAGAGATTGTTTTTGGCCAATAGAGGATGCTGAATTTTCTGTTGTCTTTGGAAGAGTTCTTATTGTCTAACTTGAATGTCTTGCCGGTTAATAAGTCACAGGTCATTCCATAAGTGGTTGAGAATAGAAAAATAAAGATGGTGTTAATTCATTTGGTTGAGTATTCAGGGAGGCATAAGGTGTTTATCTCTACAGAAAGTTGTGACTTTATACTTATCAAGGAATGTAGGAGTCTAAAACTGTGTTCTACCAGAGCCATTATGAAAGACAGTCTATTGATTTGCCCAAGACATTTATCACCAAGTTAAATGATCTTGCAACCTGGGTTTGGGAAACTTTACAGTTTTATTACAGTTTAGTATGACTTTATTATTTCTCATTTTAATATAGTACTTTTCTTTGAAAGTGTTCAGAATATATTAGACATTTATTTATTTATTTATTTATTTATTTATTTTTGTGATACTGGGGATTGAACCCAGAGGCATTCTACCTCTGAGCTACACTCCCAGCCCTGTTTTATTTTTATTTGGAAACAGGGTCTTGCTAGTCTGAGAAGAGTCTTACTACTTGGTGAGACTGTCCTCCAACCTGCAGTACTCCTGTCTCAGATTCCCAAGTACTGGGGTTACAAATGTGCACCACCACGCCCGACTTTAGACCTTTAAAGTAATAAAAGTCTTGAGGATATAGTTAAATATACTTGAGTAATTATACCTTAGGAAAACATAATGGAGTTGATGAAATTCAGTAGCTGGGTTTTTTGAGTATTGAATATAAACACCTCATTAATTCACACACTTGGCATGATGCTTTAGACATGGAATATAAGATGTTTGATTTTTGATGTAAGTGGTACAGTTCTGGACTTTTGGGTTCATTAGTACATTATTATGTAATGGAAACCTAGGATGAATTGTGGTATTTTGCTAGATGTATAAGACTTTCAGGACACTGGGACAATTATAATCAGGCTATATACCTGTGTAACTTAAAGCATTTAAAAATATCAAAATATTCTATTGTATTCTTAGATAGACAAGCATCAACATAAGCATCAGACCTATGCTAATATATAATCTACATCTGTGCAAGCATTAATATCTTAAAACCTTTTTAGAAACTGAGCTAATTTAAGTATGGGCTGGCCCTTTTGTAAATTGATGAATAGAATGATCCATAGAAGTTGAAATAAAGTCTAAAGTTTAAAAACTATTAAATATACTAATTCCCCTTTTAAAACTGAACTCAGAATTTGTGATTTAAAGTTACTTAAAAGCAATTTAAAATTACTTAAAAATGAAAAAAAGGTAACAAAAAAGGGAAATTCTGACATTTTGCACTTCAATTGTGTTTTTCTTATTTAGGGCGATGGTACAGTTCTCAGTGTAGTATATTCCAGTTTTGCCATCCCACTGGGAGATGAGTCATCACCCGTGGAAACTGAGTGTCTACGAGGAAAGCCCTTTGCCATCTTTTTGCTGTGCTTTGTAGAACAGGGCATGCAATAGCTTTGCAAATATTTGCAACTATTTTGTGGTTTGCTGTTGTGTTGTACTGAAAAGCCATTAAACAGAGTCCAAAATTCTGTAAAAAAATCAATGGTCTGTAATTAAGAATTCATGTGTTTTACAGAATGTACCTGAACATTTAAACATAGGTGTAACAAATGTAAGCTGCTCAGCCCTTGTGATACAGAGATCAGCGTGAGTTCTCTTGAGTTGATAGGGCAGGTAAGGTCTTAGAGATGAGGTAGGGTTGTAGGAAGAGGAGGGAAGGGGTCAGGGTGGTGGGTGCTGATCACCCAGATCTGAAAAAAGTCCTGAGATCACAGGCACCAAGCTTAAACAAGCTCTGGGAAGACCAAGGCACCTGTTTTGACCTGGCCGCCTGGGGCAGGAGGTTCCAGTTGGGGAGAGTTTTCAGAAGATCAAGTCAGAGATTGTACAAAGACTTGACTTCCAGGCTAAAGCATGAATATTTTATCCAATGTGTGTTGGAGGCTTGTTTCTCAGAAGTTTTGAGCCAAGGGGATTCATGAACAAAGCAATATTTTAGTTTAATCTGGCAGATTGTGGATTCAATTCCAGGGTGGGAATTGAAGCTGTTAGAAGAATCCTGGCAATAATGCACACTTGTATACAATAGCTGAAGGTGTCTTCATATCTAACATTTTATTTGTTTCATCTCAAAAATTGATGTTGTAGCTGGCTTCTGTTATGCCTGTTTTGTAGGTAAGTCATTTGAATGAAACACAAGAGGCTCACAAATGGCCATTATCCATTCTAATTGCAGTGGACTTGAAGGGTTCATTGTTGAACTTTTGTTGCTACTGTGAAAGTCAGGGCAAGTTAAGCATATTAAAGATTGTCCATCATATATATAACCTGGGTTCATTCTGCATATAAGGGTTGAGTTTTACTGCTACGTGAAAGCATGCCATCTCAACCAAGAATTTGAAAGTATGCATTTCAAACTCTTGCATGTTCAATGTATAAATGAAAGTATTTTAGCAGAAAGAAAAGGAAATGGCTATTATTGATTCATATCAGCATCTAAAATGAGGTTGCCTTGCAGAAGGACCTAACACCACCTGGGAAGGGCAGACACACATGTAAATGTACAACAGTGGTGACAGTCTGGGTGTCATGCTTTGAAGCCGGCTTCTGATGGGTTGGCTTGTGGGTTTTTGTTATGACCAATTGTCTAGCAGTTTGGGTTCCCCGGATTCTAGAAGTGATAGTTACCTCTTGCTTATCTCTGTATTAATCGATGGACATGAGTCCTAGATTAGAGGGATGCTTTGCTGAGGTGCTTGTTAGTTGAGGTGCCTCCAACACTTTGGGTTTTCTGGTCAACCCCCTGGGAACATTGATGGTCTTAAAGGAGGCCATGGAATTGTATCACAGGTCGACTCCCGTAAAATGATAACTCATGGTATCTGCAGGAGCAATAATGTGAAGAGCCAGCATCCAGTGCAGGCAATGCCTGGGGCTCACGGGGGAATAATTAGCCCTGCAGAGTTTGTTGTTATCTTCTGTTGTGCACAGAGCTTCCTCCAAACCTTTGCCAGGTCTGACTCTAGGCAAGGACAGTCCCAAGGCAGTTTATTTAAAGTAAGGGCAGCAGCTCATGCACGTCCTAATTTGTTTCCCTGATTGAAAAATGAAGGTGAGTTCACAGAAGCCCAATGAACAGAGCAAAGTTTTAATGCAATTACTTTTTAAAACATATTTGACTTTGAAATGAATGGCAAGCCGACATGAATAACCATGAGAATGTGTTTTCAATGCTTTTCTAGGGTTTTGGTGGAGCAACTCATAACGTTAGCTTTAAACCCAGTGCAATTTTTATCCACAGCACAAATCGTATTGTTCACTGTTTAAAGTTGCATGTTTCGGGCCAAGAAGCAGTGTGGGCCTTGGTAATGTTTCACCACCTATGTCGACAACCTTGGCCTCTAAACAAGAAACTCCTGGAGACTTATTTCCTTTATCTTGGTCACTGCTGTCCTTACCCACTGCCTGTTCCCCCATCGACAATAACAGTGCTGTGTCCCAGTTCTAGAGATGTTGCTACTTCTTGTGGTGGAATTATCATTTCCTTTATAGAGAAAGCTACATAGAAAACAAGAAGCAGCCCTTCAGGCCAGAGGAGATATTCTGAATCAGCAAACAGACTTAAAAAGAACTCTTATCTTAATTATCTCAGGAGGCTAATCTTCTCTAGTAACAGCCAGAAAACTTTGAAAAGATCCGAATTATTCTTAGGGATGTGAACTGGGCCTAATTGTTATTTCTGATATTTCACCTTTCACCCGGCCCTCAGAATCTTTATGCTGCAAAGTGAACAGTGGAAAAGAAATGCTGGGATCCAATCTCTCTCCAAGCTTCCTTTTGAACTTTGGTGCAGATCAATTTAGGAGATATTGTCAAGGTTGGTGACCTTCCCCCAACTCTTTCTGTTTCTGGAAACTTCTGTTTTCTTTAACTTCAAGGCCTAACTGAAATCCCACCTTCTCCTTTCTGTTTTCTCTGATTCCCTTCCTTCCTCCATTCTCCAAGCTGAAAGCAGTCCCTCCCACCCTATTACCACCTGGACATTCTAACTGGATCCTCCATCTTTTTTTCGGGTCACCATTTATACATAAATCATGTTTCCCTATCAGACTTTCAGAGTCCTGGGGTAAGGCCTCTCATCATTTTTGTGTGCCCTACCTGCCTTGTGCCTGATGAATACTCCATAGGGTAGGGAATAAATAAGTAACAAGGATTCTATGGATGTTTGATTAAACATCACCAACCTCTTCAGTTTATGTCTTCATCTCATAGTCTCTCTAGGGCTCCTCTTCTTTCTCCCTTGATAAATTCATATATTATCACAGCCAAATCCTAGTCTTTGCAAAACACCTCCCCCATCATTCCCATCTTTGTTTCTCTGTCCTCCATTTTCCACCTCTGTACATCATTCTGGCCTAAGTGAAAACCGTCCGCTAGGCAGACAGAGGGCCTGGTTAGTGCAGCAGCTCAGCATTGGGCTGGGAGTTAAGTAATAAAAAGTCATGTTTGGGGTTTCACTTCTGTTACAGATGTGACTTTCTGCAGGCCACGCCGTCCCTTCCTACCCTCATCTTTTCAATAGGGGCAAGACAAAGCGTCTCCTCAATTTGGGTCAGTTAGATTATTATGAAGCATGGGTAAGTGTGTTTAAATCTTAACTGCATGGGCTAAGGTGTTTGGCAATTCCCTTGTTTGCAATTAGACAGTAAGGCATAAGTTTTGTCAGAGTTGTCACAGTTGGAGTAGTAACCCTTAGAATTCCGTGATGTTGAACTCCTTTTTAATGTGCTGCATCTTTCAGCTGAGAGAGTGGAGGGAGATTTGGACTGAAGGAGGATGGCTGTGGTGTTTGCTGGAGCACCAGGGCCTCTTCTTTTTAAAAACACACTCCCCAGTTGTAAAGACAGGAATGTTGGGATGAAAAGAAGACAGGGTGTACTGCTGGAAAATTCTTGCCTGAGCACACAGTGGCCTGGCCCTCAGGGAGTCTGGTCTGAGGTAGAAGGAAGCATTCTGGGGAAGGGGTGGGGACCTGCTATGCATGTGTATGGGAGGTAGCCATGCCCCTCCCCCAGGCACATTTTCGTCATTGTCTTAATCACATAATTGTAGAACTGGGCGTTCTTTTCTGTGACTGAGTAAAATTCCCTCCCCCAACACGAAATGAAAATAGATGGTGAGCCTGATTGCCTGGATAGACCTACCACCACCTCAAGGTGGTCTGAGCCCTCTCCTCTCCCCCTTCCCTACTCTGCCGGCTCCACCCCTACCCCTGCCACCGTCTCCCCACCTTCATCTTTTTAGTGTTTTGGGGAAGAAAAAAAAGAGGGATAGATTCCTAGGGATATCAGAGGGAGAAGTTGGGGTTGGCCAATACTAGACTTTAAATACTTTAAACTGTAACCACACGGACTTAGTAATAACATCTGCCTCTGCTCGACACCGGTACCTCTTTGTAATGTATACCCCAAGTCTCTTAATTCAGTGGGAAAGTATGCAGTAAAGTTGCCACCAGAAATGGGGAGGAAGAATAAGAGGCCAGGACTACTGGCCCCATTTTCAGGTACAGTTGGGTGATGGTAGTCAGGAGTGGGTCCTGGCAGCTTGGTTTGGGCATGGAGGTGCATTAATGAACTCTGCCATACACTGGGCTGGATGAAGTCTTTGGGATGCTCTGGGGCAGCACGCATGGAGGCATAGGTAGATCCGGAAGGGACCTTTGAGATACACAATCTGGAACCTAGGGGCAGCTTAGAGAACCCAGAGGAAAAGTTCTTCCCAGAGCCCCAGGAAGATGGCCTTGAGACCTGAATCCAGGTCTCTGGACTCCCTGGTACGTTGGAAGTCAGCCAACATCTTATTCAAGTTCTCTGGGAGTACAGAGCCCTGCCATTCATTAGCTATATGGTACAGGGTTAAACTATACTATTACTCCGAGCCATACATATGCATTCCTTTCATAAGGCTGAAGGTTCTCTTCTTATTAAGTAGTTTCCTGTGTAACATATTCCTATACTAACATTCCACTTATGTCCTCATAATTTCCCATTTCCCTCCTAATATGTTTTTCCCTCTAAGAAGTTTTTAATAGTTTCCTTTAACAAAAAATGAGGAGCATTTTTATGGGACTGTATGTGAATAATTATAACAGTCTCTGAGAGTCCCAGATGAAAGTGATAATATATGCAGAATGTAGTATTACAGGCTAATGTATATTAAAATGTAAAACTTGAGACGTAGGAATATCAGGCTAACTAGCTTCAGCATTTCTATCCTCATTGTTCAAACTGGTATATTACCAGAATACCTATTGAAGCGGGTTTCAAGGTAAACCATAACAGGAACCAAGCAATTTCCTTTTATTCACTAAGATATAAAGGGGTGTATTACTTTGCTGATGTACATGAAAGAACATCATAACTTGTAGTACCCCTGAATTGACGTCAGCTTCCTAAATTTAAAATGCTGACTGAACATGTGTGTGTTTGTGTGAGAGGGGGTGGAAGGCAGAAAAATGAAAAAGTTATTTCCGCTTGCTTTGTTAATCACAAAGAATAAATAATATTTGGCTCTCTTGTGAGTTCAAGACTACAATTCACCATCAGCACTCCCCTGTTGTTTTAGAAACCACTTGTAAGAAGCCCACTGTGGTGGTGCATGCCTGTATTGCCAGTACTTGGGAGGCTGAGACAGGAGTATCTCAGGTTCGAGACCTGACTCAACAATTTAGTGAGACTCTCAGCAACCTAGTGAGACCTTGTTTTAAAACAAAAATTAAAAAGGTCTAGATGTGTAGCTTGGAGATAGAATGCCCCTGGGCTCAATCCCCAGTACCACTGAAAATAAATAAATAAATAAATAAATAAATAAATAAATACCATTTGTATGGGGTTCTCTTAACCTCACCTTGGAGCCTCTGCTTTTATAATCATTAGAAAGTAGCCTTTTACTGCTTCCCATTTTTAGCCCTAACTTATTTATCAAAATGATCTAAATTTTCACCTACCCTTTAGAGATTTCCTTATGCAAATACTCTGCAAACTGACTATTCTTTAGTTTTTATTTATAGAGCTGGTTGACTCCGTCAATAGTTTTTTCTTGAGATTTCCTCTGCAGTTTCTTCACCAGGTATCTTTTGAGCAGTACTGCTTGCTGGTTGGAGGTGCTGGGGACCCAGAGAAGGAGAGCAATCCTGCCTTCATGGCCCTCACAGTCTAGACACGCAGTGAGAAGTGACAGCAGGCATCGAGGAGTGGGTCTCATGTGGGGTTTGTTGTCCCTCTCACCCCTCATTTCACTAAGGAAGGGAGCCCTGCTCTGGGTGACTAGGCTGACAGTCTAATGCCATCTCTGCGCTAAGTAGTGGGTCAGCAAATCACTTAGCGTGTCCCATTCTGAATTTTGCAAGCTTGACAACTAAAAGAAAATGTGTGTGTACAGATGTGAGCCTGCAAAGTAGCATCAGAATATATTCAGCTTTCTTGCTGGGATTGTCGATCTCGTTTCAGAATTTGGAGAACGTCTGATTTACTCATTTTGGCACGTATCCGAGGTGCGGTTGCATCCACTCCATGAGGCTGCCCCCCAGCGGGGGTGCTCAGAAGCATGGGTGATGGACTCTCGCTCTGCTGAAACTGGAGAATCAGAATGTCTACACCTAGGCCCCAGTCCAGTAGTCGTGGACAACTTTTCCCAGGGATCCTTGATCTGAGCCAGGCCTGGGTCAAATTGCTGGCCTTAACTGTCCTAGTGGTCTCTGCTTCAACTCTGTATCTGGCACGAGGACCACAACTTACACTTGTCCCTTCTGATCATTGCAGTCCAGTGGAGATGGTGGGGGGGAAACCAAGATAAGTAAGAGTGGCCATTTGTTGTCCCAGGCACTCAGCTGTGTTTCTTACACGTACCATTGCATTTATTATAATTTTTTTATTTTTATTTTTTGTGGGATAGGGGATTGAACCCAGGGGCATTTTACCTCCAAGCTACACCCCCAGCCCTTTTTATTTTTTATTTTGAAACAGGGTCTCGCTAAGTTGCTGAGGCTGGCTTGGAACCTGCCATTGTCCTGTCTCAACCTCCCAAGTACTGGGATTACAGGTGTGCACCACCACTCCCGGCTGTACCATTGCATTTATTTTATTTATTTCTTTTTGGCGGTACCGGGAATTGAACCCAGGGGCGTTCTACCTCCGAGCTACATGCCCAACCCTATTTTTTATCCTTTTTATTTTGTAACCGGGTCTCACAGGGTCTTACAAAGTTTCAGAGGCCTCCCAAGTACTGGGATTACAAGGATGTGCCACCACGCCTGGCCCATTGCATTTAAATCTCAGAGGAACTATTAAATAACTTGGCTGGTAATCTCTTATTTATTTATTTATTTTTATTTATTTTTTTGGTACTGGGGATTGAACCCAGAGGCATTCTAATACCTCTGAGTTCCACCCCCAGCCCTGTTTTATTTTATTTTTTTGAAGCAGGGTCTTGCTAAGTTGCTGAGGGCCTTGCTAAGTTGCCGAGGCTGTTCTCAAACCTGCAATCTTCCTGTCTCAGCCTCCCAAGTACTGGGATTACAAGTGTGTGCCACCACGCCTGGCATACTTGGTAATCTCGTGTGGGTATTTGAACCACTGTTTGTCTGACTTCCATAGCTTCTCCTTTTTCCATGATTGCGACTTTTCTTTAATTCTCAACTTTATGAGATTATTTTCCCCCTTTTACCTGGAATTCTCTGAAGTTTTTAATGTGTGTTGACTTATAAAAATGGGTCTTGGTTGGATATTTTTTAAGGGTTTTCCATTCTAGTCGTGTTGGGGGGTTAATGACTTCTAAGGTGCCTGAGCTAATACGTAATGGAGAGCATCTGTTGACTTCAATAATAAATTTAAAACTTGTTTAGATTCTGCTTATGTGTTAAATTTCAGTTTCTTCAGTGAATCTTGTATCTTAGATGATTTATATCTTTCTGGGGAATTATTCAGAATGTGTGTGTGTTTTAAAAACAAGTGGTCTTCATAAAGACTGGGGCAGGCGGATCTGTGTCACACTCACTCAAACATCTGGACTAGACAGGGCAGTTCTGTTTGATGTTTGTTACAGAAATGGCACCATCAAATGCTAACAACTGTTTTATTCTGACCCTAACATCATGTTTAAAACATTCCTTTCTTTTTTTCTGCTTTTCAACTCAGTGTCACTCTACTGACTGGCAGAAACAGAAGACGTAGATGTCAACACCCACAGACCCTGCTGCGATGCCCCATCCCGGGCCCTCGCCAGGGCCCGGACCCTCCCCTGGACCGATTCTTGGACCTAGTCCAGGACCAGGACCATCCCCAGGTTCCGTCCACAGTATGATGGGGCCAAGTCCTGGACCGCCCAGCGTTTCGCATCCTATGCCAACGATGGGCTCCTCGGACTTCCCACAGGAAGGCATGCACCAGCTGCATAAGGTTAGAGTTTATCTCCTGTTTGATCTTGTCTTCTGCATCATGGATGGCTAATATTTCTGACAATCTGCATCTTTTTTTCCCTTACTGTTGTTGACAGGAGATCTTTTATGACTCATCTTGTATGTTATTAAGAATGCACATTCCGAGGCACTTTTATTGCTATAGATGTACTAGTCATGAAGATCAGATGTTGGCTTTCTAAAATACTAAGACCATGCAATTCTGACAGTTTCTGTGATTTGTGGGTTGAAGGTATTTCGGCTTGGTGAATGAGTATATTAGTGAATAAGTTTTTTTTTCTAACTATGTTAATTAACTTATCCACAAATTAACATATTGGAAATTATTCTTCCCTAAAAATGTTGACATTCACTTTTTTAAAAATTAGAAAGGAAAGAGTTTCTAAAGATATTTTTAAAAGCCTTTATTGAAATTAAATAATTTCTAGGGAATCCTTAAAATGCACACCACTCCCTTTCTGTGAAGTAGTCTGTTCTAGTTTTGGAAGAGGACTCTGATTGTGTGGAACTCAGGTCCCGCTGTTTGTTTTTGGACTAAGAGTGTAGTGATTCTCTATTTATGAGACACGGATTTTTGCTGTGAGAACGATCACATTGGTACAGCCTGGCATTATGCCCTCACAGGAGATATGAAGAAGAGAGAACAGACATTTGAGGCTCAAAAAGATCCTCTGCAACAATTTGCCTTGAAAGTTAGCAGTAGCCAAGGAAAATCTATGAGGAGAGTGCACATGAGACTAGCAGAGGTTTTATACCCCTTTGGATGACTTCACAGGTGGCTGCCTCTTGATAATCAGCAGGTATATTAGGGTTCTCTGGAGAAACAGAACCAAGGGGAGATAGAAAGAGATTTATTAACAGAAATTGACTCATGCATTTATGGGGGCTGAGAAGCCCCACAGTCTGCAGTCAGCAAGCTGGAGACTGGGAAGGGTTGGTGCTGCAGTTCAAGTCTGAGTCTAAAGGCCTGAGAACCAGAAGAGTTAATGCTGGAAATCTTAGCCCAAGGGCAGTGGAAGAAGAGCAAAGTCCTAGCTTAAGGAGTCTGGGGTAGGTGGCTTCAGTGTTGCAGGCCTGTAATTCCAGTACTTGGGAGGGTGAGACAGGAGGATCGCAGGTTTTGAGGCCAGCCTCAGCAATTTAGGGAGACCCTTGGCAACTTACCTATGAAGACCCTGTTTCAAAATAAAAAATAAAAAGGAATGTGGTGTAGCTTGGAGGTAGAATGCCCCTGGGTACCCCACCCCCAAAAAAATAAGTATAAAAAAAAGGAGTCAGATAGAACAACTTCTTCCTCTCTCTTTTCATCCTATTCATGCCCTCCATCTCTGTGAATTGATGATGCCAGCCCACAATGGGAGGGCAAAATGCCTTCTTCAGTCTTCTAATTCTAATGCTAATCTCATCCAGAAACACCCAGAAATAATGTGTAACCCAATATCTAGGCACCCTGTGGCTTAGTCAAGTTGACACATGAACCATCATAATAGATATGCAGTGGATACTAGCTTAAAACAAAACAGTTATCACAAAAGATTGATTCCAATTGTGTGGGACTTTAGATCAGTTTTAAGGTAGGACTTGGGATCCCCAAATGGAAGATCCATTATTTATTTATTTATTGGTAGTGGGGATTGAACCCAGGGGAGCTCCATCCACAGCCCTTTTTAATTTTTTTATTTTGAAACAGGGTCTCACTGTGTTACTAACAGCTGGCCTTTAACCTGCTATCCTCCTGTTTCAGCCTACCAAGTACTGGGATTATAGGCATATGCCACTGTGCCCAACTGTAAGATCCATTTAAAAAAATGTTATTTAATGATTTTTCAAATCAGGAAAGTAGTATATGCTTATTTTGGAAAGTGAAACACTATTGAGATAGAGAAGACAGTGAATCCTGGTTTTACCCCAGGTAACAGCTTGTTGTACATGCATTTCTCACCTTACTTTTCTCCATGTTCACTAAAAATACCTTATTAGCACAGGTACCCATACACAGGTGTTAGGGTTTTTTTTCTTTTCTTTTCCTATAATAGAATCATATTGTCATTATTCATTACTTCCTCTTTCCATTTAGTAATATAACATGACTATCCGTGCAGTATCCCCCAATTCTTTCTTTTCCTTTTTTCAATTTTTTTTGTGTGTGTGTGTGTGTGTTGTACTGGGGATTGAACCCAGAGGCATTCTACCTCCAAGCTACACCCCCAGACCTATTTTATTTTTAATTTGAAACAGAGTCTCACTAGGTTGATGAGAGTCTCACTACTTGCTCAGGCTGTCCTCAAACCTGTGATCCTCTTGTCTCAGCCTCCCAAGTATTATTTTATTTTTATTTTGAAACAGGGTGTCCCTAGGTTGATGAGAGTCTCACTACTTGCTGAGATTATCCTGGAACCTGTGGTCTTCCTGTCTCAGCCTCCCAAGTACTGGGATTACAGGCATGCGCCACCATGCCAGGCTCTTTTTCTTTTTTTAAATCCATTTTTAGCATGTCAGATATCTAGAGAAATAAAGATGCTTGTTTTCCATATCATATCTTGTGGGGACATATTGACATTCTGAAGTCATTAAATTATCTTGTGTTTAGGTTAATTTGGGAGCTGTACTCTAGATCTGATCTGTCACTGGTACATCCTGGTCCAAATGAGTGACATATTACAGAATGACATGCAGATGGGTGTCTCACCTTAAAATGAAAGAGAATGTGAAGGAAATATTGAACTATCCTTTATTATTTATGCATTGAAAATTAAGTGTTGGGCCTTGTTCTGTTTTCTTACTGTTTTTTATTGATTTTTTTCTTTTCTTTTTGTGATACTGGGGTTGAACCCAGGGGCACTGCACCTCTTGAGCTACACCTGGAGACCTGTTTTTTTATTTTTTATTTTGAAACAGGGTCTCACTAAGTTGCGGAGGGCCACACTAAGTTGCTGAGGCTGGCTGTGAACCTGCGATCCTCCTGTCTCAGCCTCCCAAGTACTGAGATTACAGGTGTGTGCCACTGCCCCCGGCTAATTGTTATCTCTTCTGATCCCTTCTAGTTTTGTTACCTGCCATTTCAAGCGCACCTTTTGCGTGTTGCCCACCCCCTTTTGTGCTGTTTTGTTTTGTATTGCTCTTCTCCTGAGCTGTGCAGTCTTGGCCGGCCTTCTCTTCCCGGTCGCAGCGCCTGGGTAGTTCCACGCGGTAGAACCTGGGTGAACACTGGCGCTCACACCTGCTCACCAGATGCCTTCACTCGCCTGTGCTCTTTTTATAGGCGTCTTTCTTCCTCGTCCTCCTCCTCTTTCTCCCTCTGAGCTTCAGCATTTTGCTTTTCAACATGACTGGAAATAAATAAACAAGTGGCCTAAATACATCTGCTGTGTTGCTTTGATTCCCTCTCTATTATTACTATTTAACAGACTCAGTGACACTCTTTATACCAGATTCTTCCCATTTTTCTTCTGAGCATCCTCTTTATGGTAAATTTTTCTTCTTTTCAAGTGCATGCTTTTGACTCTGCAGAAATTAACTTTCTTTTCTCCAAAACTGCAAACACTCATACTTTCTTGCTTGAAGTCATTTGGTTTCTATCAACTCCTGGAAATATTCCTTTCAGGCTGTTTTGAAAATTGCTATTACAGTTTGGGGGGGTAGATTTTTCCTTTTTCAAACACATGCTCTGTTGCCTAATTCTGGATTGGATTAATGTCAGTTCAATAGCGGCCTGTCATGTACTAGGCTGCTAGTCCTGGGTCTAGTTCCTATATTCATTATTTATTTCCAAACTGTGCCTTTAACGTCTTCTAGTCTTTCTCCTCCCTGGAGCATAGTTTTCTGTGTTTCACACTCCTGCCTTTTAAGTTTTCACCCCCATTCGATTCTCTGCCCTGTCTGTTCCTCTCTTCCCAACTGCCATGGAACCTTCTGGTTTCAACTTTCTATAGTTCTTTCCTCTCCGATGGAAAAAAATTACACACACACTCAAAAAGATCCTCGCAGATATTTCAAATCGTCTTCCTTCAGGCTTCAGGCTCAGTTCAACTGATGAAACAGGTTTCAAGACTATGTAAAGGGTATGGAAAAATAACTCATATTTGTCTACCTTGTGAACAAGATTTCATTTTTTATTGGCAGGTTGTAACATGACTAAAGAAAAAACTTCAACACCTTTTAAAGCTTTAACTTTTGACTTACAGATGTTTTTGCTGATCCTGTTGATATATATCTATATTTTTGCTCCCACCTGTGAGATGTGAAATATATGACTATAGAATATATAATAAATAATTGTGCCACGCTGTTGAAGGCTTTGGGGAGGGGTCTTAAAACTGCTGATCGAAATATCGTACCTTAAAGAAGTATCTAACTGATGCTCTTTGAATGTTTCAGCCCATCGATGGGATGCATGACAAGGGGATTGTAGAAGATATCCATTGTGGATCCATGAAGGGCACCAGTATGCGACCACCTCACCCAGGAATGGGCCCACCCCAGAGTCCAATGGATCAGCACAGCCAAGGTTTGTGTCTGCTGTACACCTGTATACCATAGTCTCTCATTCTTTCCTTTCACGTATTTTAATATGACTTCCGAATAATGTGTCTAAGGAAGGTTGAATCTAATAGGTTTCTTTTCCCTATAGAAAGCTACACAACATTATAATTTATAAGGGAAATTTTATTTCCAAAGCCCTGGTACCTTTTTTTGGTACTAGGGATTAAACCCAGGGGCATTCTACCTCTATGATATACCTCCAGTCCTTTTTAATTTTTGTTGTGAAACAGGGTCTCACTAGGTTGCTAAGAGTCTCGCTAAGTTGCTGAGGCTGTCTTTGAACCTGCCATCCTTGTCTCAGCCTCCCAAGTAGTGGAATTACAGGTGTGTGCCACCACGCCCAGCAAAACCTAGATTTTTTTTCTTTTTTGCAGTACTGGGGATTGAACCCAGGGGCATTCTACCTCCGAGCTACACCCCCAGCCCTATTTTTTATTCTTTATTTTGAAACAGGGTCTTTTAAGTTGCAGAGGGCCTCGCTAAGTAGCTGAGGCTGGCCGCAAACCTGGATCCTCCCGTCTCAGCCTCCCAAGTACTGAGATTTCAAGCGTGTGCCACCACGCCCGGTAAAACCCTAGAAATTTTACTAGCCACCCTGTGTGCAAGCATGCTGCAGAGTGCTTTATATACTTTATCCAGAATCCTTACTGCGATCATGTGAGGTCAATGATGTTACCCCCATTTTATAGGTGGGAAAGAGAAAGCTCAGAGAATTTACTTTGTTTTACTAAGTTTTCACATCCAGTTAGTGACAGGTCCAGAAAGAGAATCCAGATGTGTCTGCCAACAACAGTATAAATGTGAAGATAATATGAGCCACCTATGTCCCTTGAGTTATACACTTATACGTAAGGTGGCATTTTCTGGCAGTGAAATTGCCTGTCATTGTTGGTGGGTTGCTATATTATTTTCCTACTGCTTCCTTAACAAATGATATCAAGCGGAGTGGCTTGAAACAATACGAATTTAGAGCCGGGCGTGGTGGCGCACGCTTGTAATCCCAGTACTTGGGAGGCTGAGACCGGAGGATCTGGGTTCGCGGCCAGCCTCAGCTACTTAGTGAGGCCCTTCGCAACTTAGCGAGACCCTGTTTCAAAATAAAGAATAAAAAATAGGGCTAGGGGTGTAGCTCGGAGGTAGAATGCCCCTGGGTTCAATCCCCAGTACCGCAAAAAAAAAAAAAAAAGAATTTATTCTCTCACATTTCTGGAGGCTAAAAGTTCAAAACCAGGGTGTCATCAGGGCCATGGTGTCTCTGAGGCTTTCAGGAAGCATCCTTCCTTGCTTCCTCCCAGCGTCTGGCGGTGCCAGTTATTCTTGCCATTCCTGGGGTGAGTCACCCAGTGCTTTGCCTCAGTCTTCATGTGACATTTTCCCTGTGTATCTGTCTCTGTGTTCAGATGTCCCTCTTTTTATAAGACACTATTCCTCGGAGTAGGGCCTCCCCTAATCCAGTATGACTCCATCCTAAAGTGGGTCACATTCACAGGTACAAGGGGCTGAGACATCAACATATTTGGTGGGGGGGAGCACAATTCAATTCACAAGAGTGGCCAAAACAATATATCGTATATTGTTCTCTTCCATGCCTTCCATGTCCTCTTTTCTCCTGTCAAGATTGAAGACATACCAAGATACTTCAAAGCCTTTTAAATACACTGTAGCCCGATTTCGTAATCAGTACACGGTCATTTCCACATGTGAAGAGCTTGCATTAATCTAGCAGTAGTTGACATTGATAATGTAGATATTCTAATTTGAGGCTTATGATTTATGTGTTTCTGTATATACTCTTGTATAATTAAATGTGTATGAGTTTTTCCTCCATTCATAGTGAGACATCCATTTCCTGGAGGGATTTTTTGTGTGTGTGTGTGGTACTGGGTATTGAGGCATTCTACCTTTGAGCTATATCCTCAGCTTCCCCACCCCCTTTTTTGATACAGGGGATTGAGCTCAGGGGCATTCTACCTCTGAGATATAGCCCCAGCCTTTTTTTAAAAAAATTTTCTGAAACAGGGTCTTGCTAAGTTGCTGAGGGACTTGTTCAGTTTCTGAGGCTGACTTCAAACCTGCAATCCTCCTGTCTCAGCCTCTCAAGTAATGGGATTACAGGCTTGTGCCACCATACCCAGCCCCTTTTTGTATTTTTTTGTTTTGAAACATGGTCTTGCTAGGTTGCTGAGGGTCTTACTAAGTTTTTGAGGCTGGCCTTGAACCTGAAATCCTCCTGTCTCAGCCTCCCAAGTACTGGGATTACAGACGTGTGCCACCACACTCAGCTAGAGGGAAAATTTTTGGCTGTAAGGGTTTAGAAAAATGTATTCACAGTTGTTTTCTTTTTGAAATATAAATAGACATATGACGGAGGCATCAGAATGCCTCTCCACTAATATTTGAACATCTCAGACTGATCTGAATTTTGGTGGCAGGCAGGCATAATTGTTGCGGGTGACTCATAGGACCTTGACCATGTCAGAAAAGCAGTCTGAAGCATTGCAGCTTTTTGCAGTACTGGAAGAAAAAATTGACCTATTTGGTGTTAACAGTGAATTAAGACAACACTTCCAAGTGTGTCATTTTAAATTCTAAGGGGCCAGGTGTGTTCATAGATCTAATGTAGATCACATTTTTAACTCCTGGGAAGTATAGATGAGTTTCATGCAGCGATTCTTAAAGCCAGGTGCTTGCTTTCTCTGCTCCTGAAATTGCAGTAACTCTAGTAGTGAGGCTATAGGAAAAAACCCCAAACAAAAAACACCTTAAATGTACAAATTGTAATTGAAAGCAGTTTTGCTTTTATTTCTTTTAAAATTTCTCTGATGGTGTGGCTCCCCTCTTCAACTTAAGAATGATGTCGTACTTATCTTTAACTCTCCAACATTTGGCAGGATATCTAGTATGTGCTGGATGGATACTTAGTAAGTTTTGTCTAGTTGGGGATAGAAATAAACCCATGCATTCAAAAGTCAATAATTTTAAATAGATGTCAATTTTTATATAAGTTCTATAAGTTATAATTACTTCAAAATGTGGAGGTTTTCATTCAGTGAAATCAGAATTAACATATAATAGTATCCTCTGAAGTAGTAAATTACATTGTAAGCTAGGGAATATAAGTCATTTAAAGGTATATTTTTGAAGA
The DNA here is from genome assembly GCA_004027185.1 of Glis glis. Classification (NCBI taxonomy): domain Eukaryota; kingdom Metazoa; phylum Chordata; class Mammalia; order Rodentia; family Gliridae; genus Glis; species Glis glis. Next base: position 36,448 of record PVJS01008508.1, read on the forward strand.
AAGCAGTATTGGTATAATGTAGGCCTATTCTATATAATGATCTAAAAAAATTTAGACTTGGTAATAGCATGTATCTTTAAAAACCCCATTGTAGAAAGCCATTTATATACACACAGGTACAGAGAGGTATGGTATCGATTAGAAGGCTGCTGGCTTTAACTACCTAGCAACCTATTAGGTTATTTTAAGGTATTGGTTGGGAAGCAAAGCCATTTCCTTTAATAAATACTGAATTGTGCACCTTATGGTCCCAATGATAACATTGTTTATTTTTTTGTGCATTGGATAGAAAAAGCCACCATAGGCAGGTATATAATATTTAATGGGTATGCTTGTGTAGAGGAAGTTCATATAAAATTGGCACTTATAAGTTCGAGATTATTAATAGGAGAGAGGTTAGGGCTTCTCTCCGAGGCAAGGTGAAACTGGGGAGATAGTGGCCCTTGAAGACCAGGGAGGGCAAACTGCCACTTTTGGACTACATTTGAATGAGAAAATCAAACAAGATTGCAGAAAGAGCAGAATCTGCATCAACCTTGTCATCCTCAGACAAATGTATATTCACTCTCAGGCAATTTCTTCACTCTGTTTTCTCAACTAAGGATAATTACCAAAATATGTTATGTTGTTGCATCATTTAGATTCTGTTTTTCCTCAAGTTTTATGGAATGCTACTCATGTAGGAAAAAAATCTCTCTCTGTAGCTGAGACACTGTCACATTTTTAATGTCACACTGTGACAGAATGATTCTATTAACATCTTCTTTGAATTCTGGGAAATAATTCTTCCCACCCCCAGTTTCTTCTTATCAAATTTGAGGTAAAATTTCACTGTATTGATTAATTCTAGAAAGTGATTTTTATTCTACTCTCAATTTCCTTCTTATCAAATTTGTGGTAAAATTTCTTGGCAGTTACTTTCCAGTGACCAGGTTCTCGTCTAAGAGTCTGAGTTCCTGTGTTTGATGGAACCATCTCACCTTCACAGCTTTGCCTTCCCAGGCGTCACCTTCATAGCAATGCCTTGTTCATGGTTTAAAAGAGTGATTTGAGCTGGGTGTGTTGCTGTGTGTCTGTAATCCCAGTACTTGGGAGGCTGAGACAGGAGGATTGCAGGTTCGAAGCCAGCCTCAGCAATTTAGTGAAGCCTTCAGCTACTTTGTGAGACCCTGTTTCAACCTAAAAAATAAAAAGGGCTGGAGGTGTAGTTCAGAGGTAGAATCCCCTGGGTTCAATCCTCAGTACCACACAATAAATGAGTGTTTTGATAAGCAGTGCTATGCAGTTGAGTATAGGCTGGATCGCCTCATATTTTGCATTGTATCAGGCCTCCTACGACTTATCAACCTTAGGAAATGGGAAAGACCAGACATCAGGGGACACATGACCCGTTTTAACTCCTGGTAGTATCCCTTCTACTATGCAAATGCAAATTTCTGAAGTGAAAAAATTTTCCCCTTGTGGTAGATTCAGGGTTGGCCAGATAGCAGATAGATGTCATCATGGACAAACTACCACTTTACACCGGCATTACTATCAAGTGGTGAGTATAAGGCTCACTGTGTCTGTCAGCTTCTCACCCTGTAACAAAAGACCTGAGAAAAATAACTTAAAGGAGGAAAGACTTATTTTGGCTCAAGGTTTCAGAAGTTTCAGTCCATGGGTCAACTGGCCCCAGTGCTTCTGGGCCTTTGGTGAGGCAGAACGTCATGGCAGAAGGGTCAGGGAGTGCAAAGCTGCTCAGAGAGAGAGAAAGAGAGAGAGAGAGAGAGAGGAGAGGGAGAGAGAGAGAGAGAAGAGAGGAGAAAGAGAGAGAGAGAGAGAGAGAGAGGGAGGAGAGGAAAGGAGAAAGAGAGAGAGAGAGGAGAGCAGAGGAGAGGAGAGCAGAGCAGAGGAGAGGAGAGGAGAGGAGAAAGAGAGAGAGAGGGAGGGAGGGAGGGAGGGAGGGAGGGAGGGAGAGCCAGCCAGCCTAAGAGCTAGGAAGGAAGGGAAAGGGGCCTGGGAGAAGATACAGTCCCCAGTGGCACATCCCCAAGGACCCACTCCTCTCAATTAGGTCCCACCTTCTATAGTTTCTACCACCTCCCAAAAATGCCACCAAATTATGAATCTATCAATCTATCAATTATGATCCATCGATGAGATCAGAGCCCTCATGATCCAGTCATTTCCTGAAATCCCCACCTGCACACTGCTGTGTTGGCACCGAGTCTTCAACATAGGAACCTCTGCAGTACATTCCAAATCAAAACCATATCAGTCATTAAGAAGGAAGAATATTAATGACAAGAGTTAAGAATGTGTTATCGAAATTTTCTAAATGTATATTCTTAGAAATACCAACATGTTGGCATTTGATGCAGGCCAATTTCAGGGGGAATTTCTTGGCTAACTTATGTAACCAACTAACTAGAACCTTAACTGCTGCGTGGCTTTTGTGCTTCCTGGTGGAGTAGGGATTTGGAGTACGGAATGAGATTTAACAGTTCTTCCATTTCTCTTCAGGGTTGCAGTTCCCTGAATGGAGTTCTATTTCTTACCGAATGATAGAACAAAACCCATTTTTGTCTCAGGAGATCATGCTAAATTTCCCTCTCCAAATGACAATTGGAGATAAAAGTAACCGTGTTCCTTTCTTTTCTCTGGTCTTGTGAATAGTGACAGTGAATCCCTAATCAACATGGTCACATAGTCATGGGTCTCTGATTGCACACAGATGCGCAGAGCTCTTTCTGTTCAAACGACGTAGGTTCAAACATACAGTATTTACTGAATAAACACCTATGTGATGAGCTTCATTATAATTGTGACACACGCACACACATGTATGTTATATTGTGTTTTGGGACATCTTTGACATTAACTAGCACTTGGTTTGGACTTAAGGCAGCCGTTTGGATTGCTGTAGGCCACTTTGTTCCTGCCTTCATCCTGGCTGTCCTTCCAACAATGCTCAGTCATAGGTTTTCTAGGAATTCTTTGTCCAGGCTACACAGGTCATCTCCTGAATTAAGTGCCTTGAAATTTTTGCACATTTTGATTTTTCTTCCCCAAGAAAAATGTCAATAAATTTCCATTTAGATCTCTTATAATCTAAACAGGTTACTCTTGTTATATAATTGGAAACTTTTAAGTCCTTAATTTTGCACAATAAAAATTATATTAGATCATGGGACTAACGTATACATTGAAACCAGACAGACCTTGTTTTAAATCGTGGAGCTGCTAAGATTTACTTGTGTAGCTTTGAGTCACTTACTTATTCTCTGGGCTTCAGTTTCCTCACTTCAAAAAGTATAATAGTGCATGTCTCCTAGGGTTGTAGTGAGGGTTGATGTAACAGTGTATGCTCTCTCCTATAACAATCTCTGTACCCCCACCTGCCTGATTTCCACTGGCCAGAATCTCCCTCTTGATTTATTCCCACCTACTAACACCCACTTTACCAATGACAGAGCAGGCCTCAGGAGACCAGTGATTCCCCAGAACATTAGTGTCACCAGTGTCACAACCAATGACTGATGAATGTAAGAGTCTAAATACCCCGGCTTCCTCACCTCTTCCCTGGGATAATCGGAGGCACTTCATTTCCCTCATATCCCAGAGCTTCTGCAGTGGATGAATCTTCGGGACTCACTGCGGCTGTTGGCTTGATAATATGCTTCTTACGTGGCCACCTTCCCTTCCTTATAGTTCTTTCCTACACCCTTCCAGTGTCCCTGCACCTCCCAAGTAAATCACCCTCACTCAGTCCTTGGCTCAGCCTCTTCTTCTCGGTAGAACTCACCTGAGGTAGTGTCTACAGTCCCTTGCACAGTGCCTACTGGGACACCTTGAGGTCCTCAGAAATTGCATTTTAGTTGCAACTTGCATAATAACAAACCAGGTGATATTTGTTCTTCCTACACGACACTCTTCATTCCACTCCACAGAGATATTAGATGTCTTGAGGTCTGGTTCCCTGGGCTGGAGCTACTTTTAATGTATAGCACTGTCCGCTTGTACCTTTCCTTTAGGTGTCCAGCAGCTTCTAACAGTTTGCCTTCTAGGATACAAGTGGCTATTGATCACTTGAAATGTGACTAGTCAGAGTCCCGATGTGCTGTGAATGTAAAATACTCACTGGATTTCAAAGACTTAGTATGAACAAAAGTACAAACTAGCTCATTGACGATTTTTCCATTTTGAAATGTAAATATTTTGAATATGTTAGTCTTAATAAACTGTATCACTAAAATTACCCTTACCTGTTTCTTTAACTTTTTAATATGGCTACTAGAGAATTTCAGATTATATATGTAAAGTATATATTACATAGTAAACCTTTTAACTGTACGTATTTACTAAATTATATATAATTTTAGTTTCTATCATACAGTGTTCTAAAATTTATTGGAGTATTCAGGAATACCTGTCTTTCAGGGTCCTTGGGAGCAGCCTGTGACCGCCTTGTGTTTCATTTTAGGTTATATGTCACCGCACCCATCTCCATTGGGAGCCCCAGAACACGTCTCCAGCCCTATATCTGGAGGAGGCCCAACCCCACCCCAGATGCCACAGAGCCAGCCAGGGCCCCTCATCCCAGGTGATCCACAGGCCATGAACCAGCCCAGCAGAGGTCCCTCGCCTTTCAGTCCCGTCCAGCTACATCAGCTTCGAGCTCAGATTTTGGCTTACAAAATGCTGGCCCGGGGCCAGCCCCTCCCCGAAACACTGCAGCTTGCGGTCCAGGGGAAAAGGACGTTGCCTGGCATGCAGCAACAGCAACAACAGCAGCAGCAGCAGCAGCAGCAGCAACAGCAGCAGCCAGCACCACAAACACAGCAGCAACAGCAGCAGCAGCAGCAGCAGACCCTTGTTAACTACAACAGACCATCTGGTAGGTTAATATGCAACCAAACAAATAATGTCATGGTCCAGCTCAGATAGGAAAGACTGCTCACACACAGGAAAGCTGGGTTGGGATAAGCCCCGGGCTGTCTCAGTCCTTTGTTCTACCTCCCCAGCTCCCTTTCCTTGCTCCACTTAGGTTGGCCAAGATTGTTGGTTTCCTCCTGCGTTAGAGTCCTAGAGCAACGTTTCTTAACCTTTGGAGACTCATGAAAGCTGCGGACCTAGAAATAAAGCACAATCACCCACCAGTTTGCATTCTTTTTCAAAAGGTTCAGGTTTTCTTGGAAGCTCATTCATACACCCAGGTTAGGAACCCTGGTATCCACTGTCTATGTCCCATCAGCAAAATGCCCTCCTCGAATTAGCCCCACCTGAACCATTTTATATTTGTAGATTTGTTTCTTCTCCTTTTATTGGAAAAAACATTTGAGAAGACCTATCAGAAGCATACTTGTAGTAAAATAATTATCAAGTAGAAAATCAGAGACAAAAGAGAATATTAGAAGAAGAAATCAAGGTCAGGAATGTGAGGGCCACAAACACCCTCATCGTTGCTGAGGCTGAGTTTCAAAGATGGCTTGAGTTACCTGACAGCCACAGGAGGCAGAGTCACGTACCTCATTCTCACCATTTGGAAGGAAGTTGCTTACCAAATTCTCAGAGGACACAAGTTCATTTCTGGCATGAGAATATAAGGCAGATTTCTCAGGTGGGATTATCCTTTAAATTGCAGTCCTTCCTGTCTCTGAGGGTGATTAGTTGTATGTCCCCTAGGGGATACCCAAATTCATGATGCTCAGTTTCCTTGTATAAAGTGGTGTAGAGCCAGGTGCAGTGTTGCACACCTGTAATCCCAGTACTTGAGAGGCCAACACAGGAGGATTGCATGTTCGAGGCCAGTGAGGTAACTTAGCAAGACTCTGTTTCAAATTTAAAATATAAAAATCGGGCTCAAGAGGTAGAATACCCTTGGGTTCAATCCCTAGTACCCCCAAAATATAAATAAATTTAAAAAATAAAATGGCATAGCATTTGAATACCCAATATAATTGAATGCTATGTGAATAGTTGTTACACTATATTTTTTAGGGAATAATGACAAAAAAACAACTCTTTATAGGCTCCGTACAAATGACACTTTTTTCTGAATAGTTTTTATCCATGGTTGGTTGAATTTACAGATGTGGAACTAATGAATATGGAAGCCTGACTATACTATTACCTTCATCTTTCTCTCATTTCTGTAAGAGGCTTTACATGGTAGAAACATCAGTAACATTTGTTCATAGTAGAGTAACAGATCCCACTTAGTTTCCCTGGCATAAAATTAGAAGCTATGATATTAGGCAATAGGGAGAGAAGACATGGTCTTACATGGCCTTCTGGTGGTCTGGTTTGATCTGAGTGATAGAATTCAGAGGTACAAGGAGCTGTAGAATGATGTTCCATGAAGGTTGTTTCCTCCAGGATGGTGGTGGTGGTGAAGAACTGGAGAAGCAGAGAGTTTATGTTTGAGCTCTAATAGAAGCTTGGGATTGTGGCAAATGGGGTGCTCCCTGCATGTTGATACCATTTCCGGTGACTGGTATCCACTCACTTGGGCAGGCAGCCATGCTGGTCACTAAGAAACAATTAGTTTGAGATGTTGGTGCTCTTCCTGGGTTTGGGGACTTGGACAGTGGGAAAGAATTCAGATCAGAATTTTTCTTTTTAATATTCTACCTTTTGAGTTTGTAAATGTTTCTTTTCTGAGAGAGGCAGCTCCAAGAGTTGTCCTCCCTGAAAGATGAACTCTTCTTTTTTAACTGTAGATATAGCATTATGAATGGGTGTCTTAGGGCCTAGGGGTGGGGCTCAATGGTAGAGTCCTTGCCTAGTTGCACAAGGTCTTGGGTGTGATCCCCAGCACTGAAAAAAAAATCTCTTCAGGCTGCTATTACAATATATGGTGAACTAGGTGGCTTAAAAACAACAGAAATGAACTTCTCACAGTTCTGAAGGCTAGGAAGTCCAATGTCAAGGTGCAGGCAGATCTGGTGTCACCTGAGGATCTACTTCCTTGTTCATAAATGGCACCTTCTTCTTGTGTTCTCACAATGGTAGAAGAGGTGAGGGAACTCTCTATAAAGTCCTCTTTTAAAAGAGTACCAATCCATCCATGAGGGTTCCTCCCCCATGCCCTAATTACCTCCCCAAGGCCTTCCTTCCCAACACCATCTCTTGGGGGTTAGGATTTCACCTAAGAATGTGTGTGGAGAGTGGGGGGGGCACACAAACATTCAGACCATGGCAATAGGTTTTCATGTTTTTGTTATTTATTTTTATTTATTTGGTAATAGGGATTGAATCCAGGGGCATTCTACTTCCAAGCTATACTCCCAGCTCTATTTTTTTTAAACAATTTCACTAATTTGCTGAGGCTCACCTGGAACCTGCAATCCTCCTGTCTCAGCCTCCCACGTACTGAGATTATAGGTGCAATGGATTTTTAAAGGCCAAGGTTTTTGGCCTTTAAAGGTTTTTTTTTTTTTTTTGCGGTACCGGGGATTGAACCCAGGGGCATTTTACCTCCGAGCTACACCCCAGGCCCTATTTTTTTTATACTTTATTTTGAAACCGGGTCTCACTAAGTAGCTGAGGCTGGCCGCGAACCCAGATCCTCCTGTCTCTGCCTCCCAAGTACTGGGATTACAAGCGTGCGCCACCATGCCCGGCTCCCTTTAAAGGTTTTTAAAGGTCATTTTATATCCAGATTTCTTCATGGCTACTGTGGAGCCATTTGGTAGGTGGGTGGAAGATTATATAGGACCCCAGGCAGTAGGGACCAGAAAGTTTATATAGGAAAACCAAGCAGAATAAGGCAGTTTGAATTCTCCACAGGTTTTAAAACCATAAAACTTCAGCTCTGGAGAATGCAGCCAGACAAGAGTCAAACAGGACATGCATGCGTGTGGCTTGTACTTACTGAGTGCCTGCTAGCTTCCCCGTGCACCACTCTCAGTAAGAACTACTTTGCTCATGTCACACATCTCTATGGAGGGAGAGTCAGGATCAGACCCCAGCAGTCTGACCTGAGAGCTCCTGTTCTTGACTATTGCCTATTCAGGCTCCTCCCTAGCAAAAGAACCTGGCTCAAAGTGGGTGCCAGACTACAAGCCTTTCGTGCCTGCGTGTGAAGAGTGGAACATCTGAACTTCTTACCTGGATAGAGTCTTTTTACGCTCACTCCAGACTCTGTCAACAAAATTGGTCATCTCTATCTCCCACATCACGGTGAATGGCAGTCTTAACTAACAGGCTTTCAAGCAGAAGCCAGCTGGTCACAACCAGATAGCTGATGACCTGATGGAGAGGAGAGAGCGAAGCCCGGACCTCCCAAAAGGTGGTGGTTCAGGACCCTGTCATGCGGGGATAACCCGCTATCTACGCTGCTTGCCCTGGAATGTCACCTGTAACCGGCCTCCGCAAGCACTGGCATTTTAAAAATTAGCCTAGACTCAGCAGGAAGGGATTCCAAAGTGTTGTTTAAGAAGGTAGGAAGCTAGGCTGGGTGTGGTGGTGCATGCCTGTAATCCCAGAGGCTGGGGTTGGAAGCTTGGGAGGCTGACACAGGAGGATCTCAGGTTCCAGGTCAGCCTCAACAATTTACCGAGGCCCTCAGCAACTTAGTAAGATCCTGTTTCAAAATAAAATAATAAAATAAAATAAAATAAATAAAAAATAAAATAATAAAACAATAAAATAAAATAGGGCTGGGCGTGTAACTCAGAGATAGAATGCCCTGGGTTCAATCCCTGGTATCAGAAGAAAAATAAAGAAAAAAGAAGGTAGGAAGCTGAATTACTCATTTGAGAAACCTTTTCATCCAAGGTTAAAATAATGGGACTGACTAGAGTAGTAAAATTTAAAGGGTAAAATTTCAGTTTATCTGGACATGTGTATTTAATCAATACTTCCAAGTTCTTATGAACTCAATAACCCATACCTTTTCTGGATCATTTTCAAAAAAGAGGGATTCTTCTTTATTACTCTCCTCCAAAACCTACATCTTTCCTTATCAGATCTGTCATTACAGGAACTTTGTTTTATTACCCACTGTTGGTATCATGAAGCCCAACAGTTGGGCTTCATTAGAATGAAAATATTTGGGCAGAGGGTTTTGTGGTAGAGTGAACCAGGAGGCTGTGAGTGAAGAAGGAAAGAAGATAATCTCCTTCAAGTAGAATGAGCCCTCCCTGCCACTGTCAGCATGGCGGAACCCATCCACAATCTGATTTCATAGGGAGACAGATAGCCTTACTTAACAAAGGCATTTATTTTTTTTTTAGATTGGCATTTAGGATAAGTCAAAATAAGGCAAGATTTTTTGAAGCTAATATTAAACTATTGCGTATCTTCTTTAAAAAAAAAAAGAAGCCGGGCATGGAGACACACTCCTGTAATCCAGTACTTGAGAGGCTGAGACAGGAGGATCTCAGGTTCAAAGCTAGCCTTAGCAACTTAGCAAGGCCCTTAGCAATTTAGCGAGACCCTGTTTCAAAATGAAAAATAAAATAGGGCTGGGGGTGTAGCTCAGAAGGAGAACACCCCTGGTTAGTTTTCAGGGAAAAATAAGGCTCTGTATGTCCACTTATCTGGAGGTAGTTGCACCTCCAGGTTTCTTTTGTCTAGCACCATTTCCTAGCACTGTATTCATGTGGGAAGAGAATGCTTTGGGCTAGGGTGTTCTGTCTCCAACTCTCTATCCAAAGTGACACTATCCTGGCCACCACTGAGAATTAGGGCCTGACTGGGGCCTGGAACACTGAAGTCTGGCTCTGCAGGGGTCTCCCCTGGGAAGTATGGGCCGCTCCTGCAATGGAATGTGACCTTGCTGCTGCTGTCACTACTCAAGTCTGACACCTTTTTCTTTTTGTTTTGATTCACTTTTCCCTTTAGAAACTAAAGCAAAATAAAAAAAAGGAGCTAAAGAAGTTTTGGTTTGGGCAAGGTGAAAGAGGGAACTTATGTTAGAAAACTAAAGTGTTATTTTTTTTTCAGTGCCCACCCCCACACACCTCTTTTGGGATCTAAAATTTCTCGGTGTGCTCCATTTAAATATTCTGCATTATATTTATTTTTTCCAACCTGTGGAAACTATTTGAATTCCTCCTTTTTTGCAGAACTGGGGATGGAACCCAGGGGCATTCTACCTCTGAGCTACACCCCCAGCCCTAGTTTTTAATTCTTTATTTTGAAACAGGGTCTCACTAAGTTGTGGAGGGCCTCACTAAGTAGCTGAGACTGGCAGCGAACCCAGATCCTCCTGTCCCAGCTCCCAAGTACTGGGATTACAAGCATGTGCCACCATGCCCGGCTTGAATTCCTGTTTACTGCAGAGAATGGTTATTTGCATAAATGTCCTGGGTGCCAAGTGGGAGCTTTTGCATGCACAGAAATTCTGTGCATGTGAGACTTTGTGTTTGTTTGTTTTTGTTTTTGTTTGTTGTTGTTTGCGGTACTGGGGATTGAACCCAGGGGCATTCTACCTCTGGGCTACACCCCCAGCCCTATTTTATTTTTTATTTTGAACCAGTCTCACTCAGTTGCTGAGAGCCTCGCTAAGTTGCTATGACTTGCCTCCAACTTGAGATCCTCCTGCCTCAGCCTCCCAAGTACTGGAATTATAAGTGTGCCACCATGCCTGGCTCCAACTTTTTTCTTTTGCATTTAAGTCGCGTGTGGTGGTGTAGGCCTGTAATCCTGGTACTTGGGAAATTGAGAAACTGAGACAGGAAGATTGCAATTTTGAGGCCAGCCTCAGTAGCTTACTGAGGTGCTTAGCAACCTAGTGAGACCTTGTTTCAAAGTGAAAAAAAAAAGACTGGGTGTAGCTCAGAGGTAGAGTGCCCCAATACTCCCCCCGATGATAATAATAATAATAATAATAATAATAATATAAAAGTTTTTTGCCCTATTCAAGTCAGACATGATGGCATGGGGTTCATCCTGGGGTTCATGCACTCAAGACCCCTCTTTGCAAGGCTGGAACCCCCTTCTGGAGGGCCAGGGCATCTCTACTTTGACTCCCAAGGCGAGTACTGAAGGGGAAGTAGACAACATTTCTTACCTCTGACAATTAAGTCTAAATTGTTTATATTGAAGAGGGGATAAGAGATAAGCTAGAGAATGTAACTTATCTTCCATTTGAAGATGTTAGGGAAAGACTGGTGTAGCAGACCACCAGTGTGCGGTGGAGAGGTGATTTCTGTGAACAGAGAGCAAACCCGGTCAGGAAAATGAGCTCCGCAAGCCTCCGGAGGGACAGGCACAGAGCCTGAGGGCTAGGTACTTACATTCTGGGCCTGTCTAATTGTAGCAAGGCGCGTTCAGCTCCCAAGCCACTGTGAAGAGCAGTATTTATACAATCTGTTGAAGGGAGGAGAAAATAGAACCACACAGTAAATGAACTTGTGGTGTTTAGTTAGGAACTGGAGTTTGCTTATAAGTGGCTTGATGGCAGATTAGCAGGAAGCCCAGGGTGAGTTGACTTACAGGAATATTTGTGCTGAGTTGTATTAGACTGTAGAACCATTTTGAAATTTGCTATAGAAAAGAGGAGTTCCAGAGTTTCCAAAAAGCCTTTCTTTTGCCACGGAGTTTTTTTGTAAAGCTGAGTACAGTAATTAAACTAGGGTTTTTTACCGCCCTTTCCTGGTGTCAGTAAAGATGACAAGAGCTGAGGGTTCAGTGTGTAGATGCATTATCTCATTGGATCCTTGCCACTGCTGTACGAGATGGGCATTATTATTTTACCCATTCTACAGATGAGGAAACTGAGGCACAGAGTGGTTAAGAAACTTGCTCAGGCGTACACAAGCAGGAGGTGATAGAGCTGAGGCAAAATTGTTCATTTCTTCTAGAGAGATACAGCATGCTTTAAATGTACTTGTTTAGCTAGGCATGGTGGTACACACCTGTAATCCCAGTACTTGGGAGACTGAAATAGGAGGATCACAGATTAGAGGCTAACCTCAGCAATTTAGCAAGACCTATTTCAAAATAAAAAAATAATAATAAAATAGGGCTGGGGGTGTAGCTCAGAGATAGAATGCCCCTGGGTTCAATCCCCAGTACCACAAAAATAAGAAAGAAAGAAAGAAAGAAAGAAAGAAAGAGAAAGAAAGAAGAGAGAAAGAAAGAGAGAAAGAGAAAGAAAGAAAAGAAAGAAAGAAAGAAAGAAAGAGAAAGAGAAAGAAAGAGAAGAAAGAGAAGAAAGAAAGAAAGAAAGAAAGAAAGAAAGAAAGAAAGCAAAAGAAAGAAAGTGCCTGTTTGGTGCACAACAGGTTGTACTACTTTCTATTAGAGATTTGAGGATATAAGTCTATGTTTGGGTCTCTCCCTGTGTCTTAGTGTTACGGGTGAGTCAGCCAGATTAGAATGTCTTTATATTTAGCAGTTGAAGAATGCTAACCATGTATATGTCAGATCTAGTTTGGAGACACAGACTAAAAATAACTGGATACCTTTCTTTGATTAAATACGATTTTAAAAATAGTGACTTGACTCTACCTCAAGGAGCCCTGGTAGGCTTCTGCACTGGATGTACAGGCAGTAATGCTGTGGAAGAGTCCCCGAGGGAGTGAGGTGTGTACCACCTTTGTACGGTTAGGGCTTTTTGAATCATTTGAACTTCGAAAGGAGGAAAAACACTTTTTAAAGTAATTATTGTGATGTTATCGTATGAGTAAGACTCAAATTTTCCTCTTATTGAAGGTAATCATTTTTAGAGGACCTAAATACATTACATTCACCACTTAGTAGGCTTATATTATAGCTTCCAATATGTTTAAATGTACTCACCTCTTGAGCTTATTAAGGAGATTCATAGACTCAGAAAATTAAAATAAATGTTAGAAATCTGTATCTCCTCTCATTTGACTGGATCCTTCGTAAAGCGACCTGAATGAAAAATGTATCCTATTTTTAAAGATCTCTAGGGAAAAAATATTCTTAAATTCCCCTCCATAACTCATTCCAATGCTTAACAACCTTGAGATTTAATGTTTAGAAATTGGTTTCTTATATATGGATGAAAGGAAGTCTAAGTAAAAAATTATGAAGAGCTATACATTATGCAAAAGATCTCCCATTCATAAAAATGTCAGAAAAATACTTAGCTGGGAAAACAACAACCCTCTTCATCATGATGGTTCATACCTGAAATTAAAAATACCTGAAATAAAAAATTAAAAAAAAATTTACCCCCCAGATTTTTTTTTTCATCATTCCCTAGAACCAGGGCTACAAATTACCTCAAGAAGAAATCTTATCTAGCTCTGTATCTTTTGGGAAGTTTTGCCTAATTTCAGAAGAAGGGAAAAGAAAGAACATCAATAACACACACACATACACACCCCTGCCGGAACACAGAAGAGACACACTGTGGTTTCCTAAGCAGTTTGTTCTAATTCTTCACATTCGTCCTGTCAAAATGTTTGCTTATAGCTTTCTTTGCATTGTCATTGAAGCCCATTTCTAAATGGTGTTTGTTGGAAATTGAATAAATGTGTTCCATTTTTCATAATGTATGTCTTTGTATGGTTAATTATTAAGCTGCTCTGAAGTCTATACACTATTATTTTTGTTTCCACTTAATAACTTTATTTTTTTTCCTTAGGAGGAATATAGAAAATACTTGGAAGAATGCCTGTTAGTGGTTTTAACACCTGCTTCCTGAAATTCTTTTTTAAAAAAATTTACTAACTCTTCTGCTAACATCACTAATCTTATTTATCATTTTAAGGTCACTAAAAATTCACCCAGGAGGAGAGATGGAACACTTCTAATTTCAGATCTATACCTAGCAATTAATTTAAACTCCTGATGCTTAATGTGGAAAATGACTTTACATTAACTTATTAAATTCATTTTGATAAGTTTAAAGATTATATGTCATTTTCTTATGATAATACAAGAAAAGTGCTCTCTTTAATCTTAATATTGGCTAATTTTTATTAGGTGAAATGAATATATCTTTTTCCCCAGTACTGAGTGCTTTTAGAAATATTTTCTAATATATAGTAAAAAAAAAAAAAAACTAAGTTCCTGAGATTTACTGATTAAACCTGAAATGTGCTTTAAAGTTCACTAAGGGAAAACGTGGGCCCCTTGCTGGTTGTAAAGTGCTGGTCCTCACACCTGGTCCCTTCCAGGTTGGGTCAGAGGTCCGCAGTATAGGAGCCTGCAGCTCGGTTTGCAAAATGTGATTTTTAGGACTACACCCAAATTGCATCTGGTTGTTGCATGACTCCCTTCCTTCTCTGAAGTTTGAATGCACCTGTCATTCTTTGTAAAAACCCACTGTAGCTCTGTATTAAAAGCTAGCCCATCATTTCCTTAACTTATTACCTAAGAGTCATTTTTGGACCATTTTTGACAATGTTTGTTGGTGAATGCCGTGTCCTCTTGGGGACAGATGCCAGATTCTTTTTCTTTCCTTCTCCATTTTCCTTTCCTCCCTCCTTCCTGTCCTCCTGTGTCTTCTGACCCCTTAGGTGTGTAAAACCCTCCTTGGTCCCATCCCTGGGCTCCAGGGGTCAGGTGGGTGTGGCCCGCAGGCGTCCTCCAGCCCTCACTGCCCATGTCCCTCTTGTCCTGCAGGCCCAGGACCTGAGCTGCTGAGTGGCCCCAGCACCCCACAGAAGCTGCCGGTGCCCGCACCCAGCGGCCGGCCCTCGCCCGCGCCCCCCGCAGCCACACAGCCGCCCCCTGCCGCCGTGCCTGGGCCCTCAGTGCCGCAGCCCGCTCCGGGGCAGCCCTCGCCCATCCTGCAGCTCCAGCAGAAGCAGAGCCGCATCAGCCCCATCCAGAAGCCACAAGGCCTGGACCCCGTGGAGATCCTGCAGGAGCGGGAATACAGGTACTGCCCGGCCGGGAGCCTTGCAGCTGCGGGGCCAGCAAGGTAGCATGTACAGGGCTGCTGCCTGCCTGGGCAGTGGTGGTTCTTTACTGATGGGGGAGGCAGAAACAAATCCTACCAGAATGGATTCAGAACAAAGTCACAAAGAAGAGTCTACTGCCATTGGGAGGGCCCTATGGTGGCGCTATGTTGTCCAGACTGTTGTTTTCATTCATTGAGTCAGAAAACTTTGACTCACTTCTGTGTATGCCAGGCGCAGGGGATTTGAGGATCAGAAGCCCAGATAGCTTTCTTGTGGATCCAAGGAAGTGATCACTTCACATTTGGGGCGTGCTGTACATTGTCCTTGTTTGTCAGTGTATATTCTTGAACTCCCTCTGTGAACTGGTCAGATGTTGAGTGTGTTAGCTTAGCCTTCAGATTAGTGGCATATCTTGTGACACTAAAGCATACCTGGGTAGCTTGGTATAATATATTCCTGTTTCAACTCATCCATGTTTTATACTATTGCTTGGTCTATCATTTTATGGATAAACCCTATGCAGGTGTCCTCAAATAGGGTCCTTACTTAAACACTTGCTCCAATTTGACACATTTATCTAAGTTAGGGGTTGACAAACTTACTATGTAAAGGACAAGATAGAAAATATTTTATGCTTTTCCAGGCCAGACCTTTCAGATGCAAATATCCAGCCCTGACCTTTTTAGAGAAAATACTCATAGACAATATTGGGTTGGCTTTGTTTCAATAAAACTCTATTTACAAATACAGGCTATATACAGGATTTGGCCCATAGAGTATAGAGCAGACCCCTCATGTAAATGGTTAACTGGTTAACGTCAGCCAAAAAGGAGGTCTGCTTAGTATTGAGTCAAGATAAAACAAAGCTAAGATTGTGGGTTTTGGAGTCTGCCAGGAAGCATGTGCTGTCATTAACTAGCTGTGTTAGCCTAGGTCAAGTGACATCTCTTTTCTGTGAGTGTCCTTAAATGTTAAAAGAAAGTATTATATGTTGGGTGTGGTGGCGCTTGCCTGTAGTCCCAGTACTTGGGAAGCTGAGATAGTAGGATTCCAGGCAGGTTCGTGGCCAGCCTCAGCAACTTAGTGCAGCTCTCTGCAACTTAGTGAGAACCTGTTTCAAAATAAAAAATTAAATAGGCTGTGGATATAGCTCAGAGGTAGAATGCCCATAGATTCAATCCCCAGGACCACAAAAAATGAAATTAAATGAAGTAAAATAATATAAAAATAGGTCTGAGAGTTTAGCTCAGAGGTAGAATGTCCCTGAGTTCAATCCCCAACACCACAAATAAGTAAATAAATAAAGTATTTCTCATAGGATTGGGAAGATAAACAGCATAGAAACATTCAGTAAATATTAGCTATTATTACTTCCCAAATATTACTTAGTTTAAAAGGACATCACAATTTAAAAATTATTGAGACCGGACCGCCCGTGCGCGCCCCACCCCGGCAGCCACCCGCGCCACCTCCCCGGGCCCCTTGTGCGCCGGGTCCCGGACCGCCCGCGCGCGCCCCACCCCGGAAGCCCCCGGCCACCTCGCCGGGCCCCTTGTGCGCCAGGTACCGGACCGCCCGTGCGCGCCCCACCCCGGCAGCCACCCGCGCCACCTCGCCGGGTCCC
>PVJS01008509.1:0-52886 GCA_004027185.1 Glis glis
AAAAAAAAAAAAAAAAAAAAAAAAGATTAGTAATAGTTGAATAGTGTGGAGTCCGCTGCTGGAGTTTCAATGGAAATGTCGTAAATTCACTCTGTGAGGATATTTGCATACCTGGAGCTGGTTGCTTATCAAAGCTGCCCTTCCTTGGATTGCGCTGAAACATATGGACACGTCGTTGGGTTTTTATTTTCTCCCCCTGGACCACCTGCTCACACAGCCTATCTGTTCTGACAGCAACCATGACCTCTAACCCCCAGGTTCAACTGCAGTGACAGCCGCGCCCTGTCCTAGTCCAGGCAGGGCTTCTCAAAGAGATGCGTCTATCCAGGGTTGGCCTCTGGTGACGTGGTGATGACTGAGTTTGCAGGTCTCTGTGGCCAGCTCCATTCAGACAAGGAGAAAGTGTGTCGTGTGTCCTCCATTCGCCTCGGCTTCAGTTCTAATCTTGACATTTTTTTAAAGTGCTCCCAATCCTGGAGCTAGACTCAGCCTGTAGTTCCTTAATAGAAATAATCCATACAGCAATAAATGATTTCTGAAGCACCTAATTTTATTTCATGGTCTTATAAAAGACATAGAATAAGCTGGGCATGGTAGTGCACGCTTGTAATCCCAGCACTTTGGAGGCTGAGACCGGAGGATCCGGGTTGGCGGCCAGCTTCAGCTACTTAGTGAGGCCTCCACAACTTAGTGAGACCCTGTTTCAAAATAAAGAATAAAAAATAGGGCCGGGGGTGTAGCCTGGAGGTAGAATGCCCCTGGGTTCAATCCCTGGTACCGCAAAAAAAAAAAAAAAAAAGACATAGAATAGATATTGTCCAAGTTGTACCTGAGAAAATTGATGTGAAGAAGTGATTTGCTTTCCATCACTCCTGGTGTAACTGCCTTCCAACTCTACATCTGTTCTGTATCCATTCATTCAAACGCAGAGGAATCCTGGCCTTCATGGAGCCCACACTCTACCAAGGAAGATGGACAGTAAGCAGGTAGTCACCCAGATCAATACAACAGGGCCACTGTGGTAAGAGCCAAGAAAGAGAAGTGAGCTGCCCAACAGAGGAGAATTTGACATCAAAGAGAAGGCTTCTCTGAAGCCACTGAGCTGGGATTTGAAGGATCCCCAAGCAGGGGCCCAACAAGGACGTTTGTTTTTATGCTAAGAGTAACTGTCTAGCCAGCTGAAGTGCTCAACGTGTGTTTTGCACAGACCTCTTTAGCATGAGCCTTTTAATCTTCACTTCATTTTCCTGCTTCCCTGAGACATCATTGAAGATAGAGCTCGAGTCTTTAGTGTTGTGAGGCTCAAAGAAATTATATTGAGACCCAGAGAGATTAATTAGAGCTGGCCACACCCATGAATGTCAGTGAATGTCTGCAGAAGAGAGGCTGTAGGGATGGAAAAAAAATGCAGCATTCTGGTCAGGCAGGGTGGTGGCTGACTTCTATTCTGCCTGCAGATGAGGACAGTAAAGAATCTGGGACCCTCTGTCTTGGCCACCCTCCCCTGTGAAATCAGGAAGCTCTCTTCAGTCCCAGGAAATAGAAAGTCATGGGTCAGGGCTCTGGGGTTGGAATGCATAGGTTCAAATCCCAGCTCTGCCACTTTAGCAGATTCTAAGCAAATCACTCCTCCTCTTTTCCTTTCTAGGTCTTCATCTGCCAAGCAGGGGAGATAAGATCTCTTCTTTTTTTTTTTTTTGCGGTACCGGGGATTGAACCCAGGGGCGTTCTACCTCCGTGCTACACCCCCGGCCCTATTTTTTTATGCTTTATTTTGAAACTGGGTCTCACAAAGTTGCAGAGGGCCTCACTAGGTAGAGAGAGAGAGAGAGACAGAGAGAGAGAGAGAGAGAGAGAGAGAGAGAGAGAGACAGGGAGAGAGAGAGAGCTGAGGCTGGCCGCGAACCCAGATCCTCCGGTCTCTGCCTCCCAAAATACTGGGATTACAAGGGTGCGCCACCACGCCCGGCTGAGATAAGATCTCTTCTAAAATGTGAAGATCAAATACAATGGTGCCTGTGAAGTGCTCCACACACGGTAAGTATTTAGTAAGTGGTAATGATAATATAGCAAACGTGCTGGCACAAAGCCTGAGAGATTTCATAGAGGAACCCTGCTCCCCTACATGTGTAGTCAGAAGACCCTTGTGAAATATGATCACTGCCCCCTTCAGGGTTAGTTGATCAATGACCTTGCCACGGCCTATCTTGGTCTGATTTCTGTTGCTATCACAAAACACCTGAAACTGGGTAATGCATAAAGAATAGAGGTTTATTTAGCTCATGGTTCTGGAAGCTGAGAAGTCCAAGAGCATGGTGGCCGCCTCTGCTCAGCATCTGGTGAGGGCTTCCTTACCGCATCAAAACAGAAGGGGGATCACATGGTGAAACACAGCAAGTGTGTGCCAGCTCAGGTCCTGTGCTCTTCTTATGAAGTCACAAGTCCCATCATGAGAGACCCACACTGATGACCTTATCTGATCTCAATGTTATGGTTAGACATAGAATGTCCCCTGAAAAGCCGAGCGTGGTGGTGCACGCTTGTAATCCCAGTACTTGGGAGGATGAGACCGGAGGATCGCAGGTTCGCAGCCAGCCTCAGCTACTTAGTGAGGCCTCCACAACTTAGTGAGACCCTGTTTCAAAATAAAGAATAAAAAATAGGGCTGGGGGTATAGCTCGGAGGTAGAATGCCCCTAGGTTCAATCCTTGGTACCGCAAAAAAAAAAAAAAAAAGAATGTCCCCTGAAAGAACACTTGTGTTGATGTTCAGAGTTGATATAATTAAATAATGAGTGGGTATAATTAAATCATTATTGGCTAGATCCCTTTTGATGGATTTATCGGGTGGTAACCTAGGCAGGTGGGGCGTTGTTGGAGGATGTGGGTCCCTGGGGGTGTGGCCTTAGGGATGTTCCTTGTGCCTTAGGGATGCTCCTTGTGTCTTTGAATCCCCTCGCCTGTTCTCTCTCTGCTCCCCGCACATGCCCTGAGCTCCACCGATGCAGCTGGCCTAACGTAGACAGAGCCCTGAAAACCCAGATCTGTGAGCAAATCCGTCTTCCTTCCGCTGTGTGGTGTGGTCGGGTTCCTTGGGTCACAGCAGGGAGAATTCTGGCTGAAACACCCAGCTATGTCTCAAAGGTGCCACCTCCAAATACCATTAACATATGAATTTGGAAATTAAGTTTCAACATGAGTTCTCAAGGGAACATTCAAATTATGGTACTTTCTTAGTGTGTGTGTGTGTGTGTGTGTGTGTGTGTGTGTGTGTGTGACGGGGGGCTCGTGAGGTGGACACCCAAAGATTCTCGCCATGGAGCCTCACTGCTCCTCCGGCTTCCATATAGATCCCCCACCCTGCACTGTGCTCCCTCCCCACTATCCCCCTAAGGTTTCATGCCTTGGTACGGGAGACGCTCACCTGTGTAGCTGCTCACTTGGCGACCTCCTAAAACTCCTTCTGACACCTTTCCTGCTTTCCCCAGGTGGAATATTCATTCACTCTCCTGTTTCAGGCATTGAGTATACAGCGATGAACACGGCTCAAAGTCCCTGCCTTTGCAGGGTCTACATTTAGTCTCGGGGAAGCAGGCAATACGCAAATAAGTAACCAAGACCCTGCAGGCAGTGAGACTGTGCTTCCGGGGACCCCCCCCCCAGTGATGGGGATGGTCTGGGTATATGCAAGAAGCCATGGGAGATAATGAGATGATTGGGGACCACCTCTCTGAAGCTGATGGATGAGAAGGATCTGGCTTAGTGAAGACACAGGGAAGATCATTTCAGGCAGAGGGAAGAGAAGGGAGACCAGGAACGGATTGAAGAGCCCTGAGGCCAAAGCAGAAGGAACATATGAATTGTGTGCTGAGCCTAGGAGGTGGGCGGGGGCTGGATAGTGCCCGCCTTTCTCTGAGACACTCCCCGCCCCCACCCCTGTACTTTGAGAACAACTCTGCTACAGTCCTGCCTGTGCTGGAGGGTAATCAGGGCATGGGGACTGGGGCTCAAGCACCATGCCTGTGGCTCAGAGACTGGGTGACGTATCATGTCTCAGGCACTCTTTGCTGAGTCAGCGCCCTTAACACACTTTTCTCCAACTAATTCTGGTCGTTACCAGGCACAGGCCCAAAATTTGAAAATCATTTCAGAAGAAGCCCTGCCTCTGGTTGAGATAAGCATAAGTCATCTCTCCCCGGTGGAGGCAGAGTCAGACAGGTGTGCTGGAAACGAACCTCAGGTGCCGATCAAGACCTAATCAATTTCAAAATAGAAAGTGGAAATGACAGCAGAGGAAAGAAAGACAGAGGCGCGGCCTCCGAGGCTGGTAGGACAAGGGACATTGGCACAGCCACTCTGCACTCTGCAGAGGGAGGGAGAGGGCATCTGTCTGCTGAGCGCGACAACTGTTTAACAGTCAGATGCAGCAGGACGAGCAACGCCCGGATCCAGGGTCTGAGTCACCCACCACTAACGCACCCTTGGGCCACACAGCTTTTCCTGCCCACCCAGTGAAAGCCGGTTGCTGAAATCCTTTTCTATTTCAGGAAACGCCGGCTGCACCGTAGGAAGTTGTGCTCTTTCCACATTAGGAACAAGAGTCCCTTCTCTTTGCTTTTGGGCTCACATGACACCAGCTCTGCAGGGCAGGGGGTTGTTCGGCTGCTCTAACAAGGTAGCTGGGTTCAGTCTAACCTGGGCGTCTGAGCAGGCTTCCAGCCTCAGGTTAGGAAAAGCGGAACTTGAGTGACCCCCATAAAGTGTGGATTTCAGTCCCTCTGAGACGCCCTACGGGGTCCCTGGGTCTGCTTCAAAGGGAAGAGGACAACATGGCCAGGTCCCACTCACTGTCACACACGCCCTGCCCTCCCGGGGAGAGGAACACGGAAGCCTTGCCTCACCTTCCCGGAGCAGAAGCACGAGCAAGGTCACCAGTGTGCCCTTTCTTGGCTGATGGCTTCTGTGTGCACTGACATCCAGTCTCTCCCCAGGGACCATTGCCGAAGGCCGCCCTCTGAGGTGGATTTGAGACAGGCAAACTGCGGGTGGTCTCAGTGGGCTGGAAAGGGATTCCCTCCTCTACTCCTCAACACGGGCTGAGGGCTGCAGAGAGAGGATGCAGGTGAGGATCTTGTCAGACCAAGAGTCCTTACGTGATGGGCCCAGGCATCTCTTTCCTCCTGAATACCACATCACAGCATGTTATCTAAGCATCCTACTTAAACTTCGGGGTGTTCAGAACTCTCCATAAACTTTCTAGATTTTATTTGGGATCTCAGTGGATATTTCTATCACAAGACCGTCTATGACACATGGAAAATGAGTGGATGGAGAAAGAGAAAAAAGTGAAAAAAATGTCCTTTTTGCTTGTGAGAGAGATCTCCCTATCTGTCACTTAGAGATGGATTATGGTTTCTTCCCATCCAAATGTAAAGTCGATCAATAGCAGTCCTTCATTGTGGTAAAAAGCAAGTGTAAGAACGTATTCAGGCTTCAGTTGGGTGATCTGCAGCCCACTGAAGCAGGACATACTGGTGTGGTGGGAACACAGGGACTTGACTTTTTCTGCCATTCACTTTGCTGTGTGACCTAACTTTGGTCAAATTGTTGTCCATCTCTGAACTCCAGTAATCCTTTGAATAATGAGAGGATTGGATTAGATCAGGATGTCCTAAATCGCCTGCCTAGTTGAAACAATATGAAAAACAATTAAGCCACACGGTAGAAAGTTGTGCCTGATTGATTCTCTCTTAATCCTCATGATTAAGGAGAAAGTCTGTGTAGACTAATGTATCTTCGACACCTTTTAAACATCACCTTTTTGCAAAGTGGGAACAGGCTTCAGCCTCAGCGTCCTCCTTGGGCTACAAATATCTATCTAGTAGAGAATTTAATTACACTTTTTTTTCATTGAATAGTATTTTCAAGGTTGCCTTCTGTTATGAGGAGTGACTCAGTTTTCTGTTTGTGGCAGTGATGTAGGGTTTTTTCTCAAACCTGTTTATGTTGATGAGAACACTTAAGTCAATACATGGATTGGTATTGACATAGGACAAAAGCTATCAGGTTGGTCCCCAATAGCTGGACTTGGTGACTGGTCCCCAATAGCTGATCCAGGTGACTCGTGAGTGCCTCCCGTCACAGCTCCGAGGGCCTGGAAGTGTGAGCACCCCGCTTGACCACAGAGCACACACTGCTGCCCTCCAGCCATCTCAAATGCACGCTTATAGAGTGTAGTATATAGAGTGACTCTGTGTGGCTTTTTGGCCATCGTCTCTGAAATGTCTTGCCTACTGGGTGACACCCGTTTGGGCTCTAATAAATGATTCTGAAGGAACAAATGCACAACTTAGGTAGAAAATAATGGGATGTGATGGATTATTATTATTATTGTTGTTGTTGTTATGCTTGAGAGTAAAAGAAAAAGGAAAGCTCTTCATGTCAGACCCCGTGGAGGAGGCCTGAACAGATTCATACTTGAATGTGTAGCAGTGTTACCAGCAGCTGCTGTGTGACCCTGGCCAGGGTCTTAACCTCTCTGAGCTTCAGTTCTCTCATCTGTTAAACTGTGTGCACACATACATCATCTTCTGAATGGTGACCCAAGTTGAACTTTTGTGCTATCATTGAAATTTACAGAACAAATGCAATTCTTTTTTTTTAAATAACTTGGCTCTTGACGTCTAAGACCCCCTCTGTAAAAAGGCAAGGTTTAAATAATAAATAAATGAGTGAATAAATACATGAATATATTTACCTTTTAGTTTCAGTTTCTTTGTTTTCAAATTTTATTGGCCTTCTGCTTGGAGTATTTTTAAATTGACTGGCTGCTTGGTTCAAATGATGTTTTAAACAAGTTTTGGCGCCGGCTGTGGACCTGGTGTGCTAGCTGGGTTGGACTTTGGGCGTGCCACCAAGTTGCATTGGCTGGGTGACAGTTTAAACACAGCCAAACAGCTGGTCCTGCCGGGAGACACCATGGAAAGATTGCACAGAAACAATGCCCTGGCCCCAATATCCCCGGCCCTGGGGAGATCTGAGGGGCTAGGGGGGCGCCTCGGAACCAACTGCTGGACTCAGGGCTGACCAGCATCCAGATGGATCTCTGTTTTCTCTTTCCTTCACCTCCATTGGTCCTGGTTGGCTCTGACTTCCAGCAGTAATCGGGGGCTGCTGCCTCTGAAAGCAGTTAGTGGGACAGAGAGGCAGAGACTGGACTTTCCCATCAGCCTCACCTTGCATTTAAGGCGAAGGCTTGTCTCTGGACGGCGGAAGGAACAGGGATTTGAGGCCACCTTTTGCTAAAGGCCATTCCTGCTCCCTCCCCCGGCTCCAGCCCTTTGGATTCAGTTATTAGCCTTTCTGAGGACAAAGGACAATCAAGGGAAATGTAAGTGGAAGTAGAATTCTGTGTGCCAGTAGTGAAAAACTTTCTAGAGACTCATCAGCATGAATAATTATTACAAAAAGAGGAAAGTGTCAGGGCCGTGGTGGTAATGAACTAAGATAGTGTGGGGGAAGCATTGGAAGCTGTGTCCCACCCACAGGAGAAATTCCAATAACAACAGCACTACTGTTGGCTAACACAGTAACTGGCTCCTCGTGGATCTCAGTATATGTTTGTCAAATGAGTGAATGACGGAAGAGGCTGCGTTAGAAGGAAGAAGCTAGAGGTATCCAAGCTGAAGGTGGGCGTTACTGAGTCGTGGTATCAAAATCGAGGTGGAAATGGGCTCAGGGACCATGCATCAGGTCTGCCCTCTACCCGCCAGTGGATGTCCTTCAAGGCAGGGTGGTTTTGACTGGCTGGACAACCACAGACTGATTTTCCATTGGCCTTTCCTTTTCTGCATAATTGATTTTTTGACAATCCACATAAATTTACTTTTACGGTAATCATTTACTACAGCAGGCCTTTAAAAAGCTCATTGAGTTGGCACTTGGTCAAGATGCACAATTGCTTCTGAAGTTAGAGTACACCTCAGATGAAGCAAGCGTACCTTCAGACGCCAGATGCTTGCAGCAGCCCTTTAATGGGGCTGTAACTGGGACTTGCGACCCAGGTGAGTGTCCCTCTATTTTGCATGCATTTTAAAAGTTTTTGCAGTTTGGCATAAGCATCTTAGGAGCCTGCTCCTGACCTAGTGGAATACTAAGAAAAGTTCTCTGAGGCTGTGTCTTTTCCATTTTTCCTCCTGACCTAAGGGGCTGAGTGAGAAAACTTCAGAACCCCAAACTTTATTTAGTTGATGAGATTGGAGGGGGTCCCCCTCTGAGGACACTGGAATCAAGAAGTGAATAAGATCCTTATGAAATTCTTTGGTCCCAGACATTTATTATTGAATGTGGTATCACCTATACAGGGGATCAGTAGACCCTCCCGAAGTTCTCCAGGCAAATGGTGTCTATATTCAGGGTACCTCAGGAGCCATGATTTCAAAGAGGAAGGAGTCTTGGTTGGAGGTGATTGCATCATCAGGTTTGCTGTAGAAGAATCTAGCTCCATGCAGGAGCATCAGTTGTGATGGACGGCACCGGTGTTCCAGAGGGCTTCCTCTGCACCGGGCAACCTGCCTACACCTTGATGTGGGTCGCCTGTCAGTCCTCCGAGCGGCCCAGTGGCAGGAGTACAATAGCAGGTGTCTATTGTCGATGGTCCCAAGCAGCCATTCCCGCTTTCCCGCCACCCTTGTTTCCCTTTGGGAGTCTTGCCCTTGGTGTTTGTAGTTTTGTTGACATGGCCAATCAAGCTTTCTTCCCCTTCCACCATGGTGCCTGAAGCTTTCTTCAAACCACCCTGGGAAGGAAAGGGAAAGTCTAGTTGGAATCTTTCTCCCAGGACTTGAAATCCTGAGGTCATCATGCAGGAGCAGAGGACATCCTCAGACTGCTGATTGCGGCTGTGGTTCTGGGGCCCAGCAACCTCTCCCCCCTGCTGCCAGCTTTTTCTGTTTTCTCTTCCCTCTTGTGAGTGGTTGGTCCCATGCCCTCCAGCAAATTTCCCTTGGACCAGAATCTTTGAGTGTTCCCCAGTCCAGGTCTGTCAGACCCCAAGGCCTGTAAACTTAGCTAGTATGAGATTTTGGAACCCCTCTTCTTCCTCTCCCAGGTCTGTGGTTGGAGGAGGTTCTGGTCCTGAGAGTCTGAGAATGTACCTTTCTAGGATGGTATGATTAATTCCTTTCCTGTTCCTTCAGAGCTGGTCAGCGTCCACACCTACAAACCTCCCTGCCTGAGCTGCCGGCTGAGTCAGCAGCAGGGTATGCCTGGCTTTTAGACTTTGAGTTCAGTTGACAGAGCAGGTCCTTTCATGCATGCCTGACTCTCCCCTGCAGGTGCCACCAGCCTGGCCTGCTCACCTGACCCCAAGACCATACCCTAAAAGAAATCTATGAACCACATGAGAGAAACTTGAACTTTAATGACAAGGCCAAGAAAATAGGAGCTGGGATGCCTCTTTCAAAGTTTTGTCCTAAACTGGGCATGGTGGTGCATGCTTGTAATCCCAGTACTTTGGAGGCGGAGGCAGGAGGATCACAGTTTCAAGGACAGCCTCAGCAAGTAGTGAGACTCTCATCAACCTAGAGAGACTCTGTTTCAAAATAAAAATAAAAAATAGGGTTGGGGGTGTAGCTCAGAGATAGAATTCCCCTGAGTTCAGTCCCTAGTACAAAAATAAATAAATAAATAAATAAATAAATAAATAAATATAAAGGTTTTTGTCCTATTGAGAATCTCCCAGGGGTCACACTAAGGGTCCAAGGGTCTGTGCCCCAAGCAAGTGATTAGCAGGTCCCATGACAGCTTTGGGAAATACTTCGTTATCTATTTCAGAATGAAAGATTGGAATTCTTTCCTCATACTGTCACCAGTAGAATAGAAACAGATATTTATATTTAAGCAGCTAAGAAGAAGTAATTACTTCCTCGATGTTATTCTTCCATTCAATGAAGTAGATAATTTAAATGGTATGGACACTTCAATATGAGACTCAAGAAATCTATTTTTATTGTAAACTTTTTTTTTTTTTAGCTCAACCTTTCCTGAATTGCTCTTTGTCAAAAAGATTGCTTCCCTCAAGCCAGCCTCTGACTTCTCCAATGTGGGAGCTTGCCTTCCTCTATTTGAACCTAGCATGGTGACTAGGACAGGAATTTTCAAACTTAAAAAAAAAAAATCAATGGAATCATTTTTTTCAAACATAGTTTTATATGGGACTATAATGTACAAAACAGATGAGATGGAGCTGCTCCGTCGAAGTCACCACTGATCTACAGTGTCCCCCTTAATCCTCTTACCCCCTGAGGCAGCTCTGGAGAATTAGAAGGATTAGGAGAACTTTGGAAAGCGGCCAGCCCAGCACCTAACTTTAACAGATGTGGGTTCAGTGGACATGGGGACGAACAACATCTGTGGCAAGGAATTTGAATTGTTCTCTGTCTCTATGTCATTGCTTTCTCTCCCTCCCTCCAAATATGGCGAAGGAAATCCAAGGTGTGGCTTTCAGGGACTAGATGAGAGGGATTTTAGTGACCAGTGTAGATGGTGCTCAGGCAGGTTTCTTTGCCAGCAAGTGGTAAGTGTGGGCTGAGAGTCCTTGGTAAGAGCAGACATCCAGCTGGCTGAGGAAGGTGGGGCTGTGCACCTGACGCAGGTGGTCCTGGCAGAACCCAGGGCCTGAAGACGGGGCACGTCCAGGGACAGCAGTAAAGGCAGTCAGTCCACCTTGAAAGCCGAGGACCCAGGAACACAGCAGGACAGAAAGCAGGATGATGGAGAGCCACGCCAGGTGAGAGAGGAGCTCCTGGCAAATGCTCAGGGCGCTGCTGAGTTATAGGAACTGGTGGGAGGGGCAAAGAAGCCAGCCAACAGCTGAGGACAGCAGCTGACAGGCAGCCAAGGACAGGGTGTCACATGCTGAGCTGTGTGTAGCCCCGGGGCTTCTTGGTGGCGCCCAGGTTTCCTCAGAGCAGGCTGGACACAGCTCAAGGGCCTCTGTACCAGAACATCTGGCTGAGAGTCCTTTGGCTTTGTGTCTGCCAGGCTCGCCATGCTAGGGATTTTTTTTAATCTCTCTCTGAAGAATAAAGTCAGCCCTCTGTATCCTGGGTTCTGCATTTGTGGATTCGACCAATTACAGATTGGAAATATTCAGAAAAAAATTGTACTTAATATGTATGAACTTTTTAATCATGTTAGTATTTTTGAAACAATACAATGTAATACCCATTTATATAGGATTTCCATTTTATTAGGTATTATAAGTAATCTAGAGATGATTTTTTTTTGCGGTACTGGGGATGGAACCCAGGGGCATTCTACCTCTGAGATACACCCCTATCCCTATTTTTTATTCTTTATTTTGAAACAGGGTCTCACTAAGTTGCAGAGGGCCTCACTAAGTAGCTGAGGCTGGCCGCAAACCCGGATCCTCTGGTCTCAGCCTCCCAAGTACTGGGATTACAAGCGTGCGCCACCATGCCCGGCTTTAGAGATGATTTAAAGTTGGGAGGATATGTGTAGGTTATATGCAAATACCATGACATTTTACATAAGGGACTTGAGCATCCATGGATTTTATTATACCCAGTGGGGCCTGGAATTGATCCTGCATGGGTACTGTGGGACGACTATACTCAGTACTGGAGTCTTTGAGTTAGTGTTTGGGGCTGAGGAAGCCAGAAATGGGTCAAATTGCTGTCTCTGTGGTTTTATGGTTTGCAAGTTTCTCATGATGTCATTGCCTCTCTTGCGCTATGTCAAGAAGGTCTGTGTGATGAGCGTTACACAATACCTGGTGTCACAGAGTACCGACGATGCCGTCACTGTTTACAAAAAGGAGAGCACTAGCAAGGCAGGAAGAAACCATGGGTTCAGACGTGGCGCTGCTGTGCACACGAGGCCAGTGCGGGTGTTTCTGTGCGTGGCCTCCCACGTGTGCCTGGCCGTGAGGCAGGACGGTAGCAGCAGCACATTCCATTAGCAATAGATCAGACTCGTTGTGTGCTGAGTTTCTTGGATCGTGCCATTCGAATGTGTCATGTGTACTTGGTTGTCATAGCATGTCGCCCAGGCAGGATGATCTTCTAGGCCAGAGGTCACTCACTGGCTGCCCCCAAGCTGTGCTGGCACCGGATGATTTTTATTTGATCTTTACCAGACTTAAAATTGATTGCCAACATTCAAAAATTAAAAGGTCCCCTGAGCCGGGCGTGGTGGCGCACGCTTGTAATCCCAGTACTTGGGAGGTTGAGACCAGAGGATCTGGGTTCACGGCCAGCCTCAGCTACTTAGTGAGGCCCTCCGCAACTTAGTGAGACCCTGTTTCAAAATAAAGATTAAAAACTAGGGCTGGGGGTGTAGCTTGGAGGTACAATGCCCCTGGGTTCCATCCCCAGTACCGCAAAAAAAAAAAAAAAAGATCCCACAAACATCTGAATTCCTCGAAAAACCAGAGGATCCGACAGTTTCTGCAACTGTCACTTTTCCATGAGTCGTGTGTTCTCCACATGCCGCAGTTCCCACCCAGCCTGCCCCACTCCACACACCCGCTCAGGACACGGGCAGTAGAGCTGGAGTCCTTGGCCTGGTTGTCATGTTATCTTGACACGGAGGACAGGGGCTGGCAAGCTCCCACCTGTGGGCCAAATCCAGCCCTCCATCTGTTTGCATATACTTTTATTGAGACATGGCCAAACTCATCTATTGATGCATCGTCTGTGGCTGTTTTCATACCAATCAGAGTGGATTAGTTGGGACAGAGACCATGTTGCCTGAAAATCCTAAAATATTTATTATCTAGCCCTTTACAGAAAAAATTTGCTTATTCCCGATCAGCTAGTGGGCTGACTTCACTACCAGGTGGCTGGCCACTGTGTTTTCTAAACAAGCTTTCTGCTCTCACAGGGGTTCTATGACTGTTCTTTTTTTTTTTTCGTACCAGGGATTGAACCCAGGGGCATTCTACCTCTGAGCTCCACCCCCAGCCCTATTTTTTATTCTTTATTTTGAAACAGGGTCTCACTAAGTTGCGGAGGGCCTCACCAAGTAGCTGAGGCTGGCCGAGAACCCGGATCCTCCGGTCTCAGCCTCCCAAGTACTGGGATTACAAGCGTGCGCCACCACGCCTGGCTATGACTGTTCTTATATTAACTTTTTCTTTTCCTCCAGGCTTTATTTGTAACTTGCCAAAAATGACAGAGGAAGTTGATGACGGTTGTTCTCCAGCCTGGGTTATAGGAGGTCGTACAGTGTCAGTGACACCGTAGGGCTTCCCTTATCTTCCCCTTGAATGCCGGGTCCCCGGGGACAGAACAGGGCTACTGAGGATTCCCGGCACCCTGCGTTTCTGTAGACGCCACCTCTGACCTAGGTTTGGGCTTGTTATTGTTATTATTTATGGGAACAATATCTTACATTTGTGAAGTGAAAGTGGATGAGTCTTTCACAGTGTTGCCTCATCTTTTCTTACATTTCCTCCTTAAAACTATCTTTCAAGGCAGAGGAGTGGCTGCCCACCTGTCCCTTTCTCCCACTTCCTTGCTGAGAGCATAGTGCTAGAGAGTGATGGATGGTGCCAGAATCATGCTTTTCCAGTGGCTGGAGGGTCACATGACAGAAAAGGAGAGACTTCTGAGCCAGCACCGAACACACTTACGCTACGCTTGCACATACACACATACGCTACGCTTGTAGCAGGCAAAATACACGGCATTGAGCTGCTGGCCTCAGAGCCAAAGGGGAACTGGCTTCCCACTGACCCAGGTGCCATGTCTGTTTTTTCCAATTAATTAATTAATTTTTGTGGTAGCCAGGTGAGGTGGCGCACACCTGTAATCCCAGTACTTGGAGGCTCAGACAGGAGGATTTTAGGTTTGAGGCCAGCCTCAGCAACTTAGTAAGACCCTTAGCAACTTAGTGAGACATTGTTTCAAAATAAAAAGTAAAAAAAGTCTGGGAGTGCAGCTCAGAGGTAGAATGTCCCTGGGTTCAATCCCCAGTGCCCAGAACAAAAACAAAAACAAAATTTTTTTGAGATGCTGGGGATTAAATCCAAGGCTTTGTCCATGCTAGGCAAGTGCTTTACCACTGAGCTACATCCCAAGCCCTCTTTTTTTTTTATCTTTTAAAAATCTGTACAAATGAGCCAGGCGTGGTGGTGCATGCCTATAATCCTAGTAACTTGGGAGGCTGAGTCAGGAGGATCATAGGTTCGAGGACAGCCTCAGCAAGTAGTGAGACTCTCATCAACCTAGCAAGACCCTGTCTCAAAATAAAAATAAAATAGGGCTGGGAGTGTGGCTCAGAGGTAGAATGCCTCTGGGTTCAATTCCCAGCACCCCCCAAAAAAATCTTTACAAATAACTCAATATCTTAGAAACCTGATATTAAACCTTTTTTCTTAATCTTTAAACTAGAACAAAATTAGACCTCAAATAATCCTCATTTATAATATCACTCGACATACACAAATAGTAATAAAGTACTAAATGCATTATCTCATTTATTCCTCAAACAAACCTATGAAGTAGGTGCTATTTTAGTTCCCATTTTACATGTGAGGAAAGTTTGACAGCTAAGTAACGTTTGCCAAGGTCGTACAGCCATTAGAAGGCGAGTGGGCACGTGAGCCCGGGTCCATCTGTTTCCCTAGCTGGCACTCTCAGCAATCTGGTTCTCTTTTGTCCTCAGCCTCAATGACAGCTGAAATCCACTGAGCAGGCATGATGAAGCAGCCACTGAGTTAAGCACTCTTCACGCATGAGCTCAGTCGGTCCCTGGGCCGCACCATCAGGAGCACGCCATTCTTAGAGACCAGGAGACAGGGCTTTTGCAAGATTATGTAACCTGCCTGCAGTTCCTGGGTGGTGGACCTACGTTATTCATGGAGAATGACAGGAATCAGGAAAGAGGAGGGATTTCCCAAGGCCACGCAGTGAGCATGGCTGGACGGGGGCAGAGCTTCTGGGCAGAGCGACTGCTGGGCTGGGAAGGTATTGCAGTAACAGTGTGTGTGTGTGTGTGTGTGTGTGTGTGTGTATGTGTGTGTGCGCACGCGCGCGCGCGCGTGTGCGCGTCTGTCTGTCTGTCTGCCTTGCCCCTTGCTCTAGTGACAGGAAAGAGAGCACAATGGGTTAGAGCAAATGCTTTGGAGTTGTACAGACCTGTGTTCGAATCATAGCTCCAACAATTTGCTGGGAAAGAGCCTTCCTCTCCCTGAGCCTGTTTCATCTTCAGCAAAATGGAAATATAACTAAGCATGTCTGCCTTCTGGTGTTGCCCGAGAAGTAAGAGGAGCAACTATAAAATATCTGGCACAATAACTGCCATGCAGTTAACATGGAGTCGCTGTTCTTGTTGTTGTTGTTACTGAAATGATCCATGAGTGAAAAGATGTTTGGAATCACTGCTCACGTCAGAGATGCCTTGAAATCTGCTTTACAATGATTGACTTATGGTGATGGGAAAGAGACCCAGAGGCAGAAAAATGACTGAGATTTGATAAAGAGACACACACACACAATTGGGACACACATAATGGCTCCTGCAACCTGCACACACATATACTTGTGTCATACACATGTTCACACATTTGTACATGCATAGACACACGCATGCATGTGCAACATACTTATGGCATATAGATGCTCACACATGCACACCTGCATACACATGTCATGTGTGCAATTATATGTTCTCACACACAAGTGCACATTTATATGCACTAACATGCACATACACACATATGCTACGCTTGTAGCATACACATGCTTGCGCACACTTGCACATATGCACACACACATTGCACATGTATACACTCTTCCTGCTTTCTTGTCTAGCTAACACTGCTCACCCTTCAGCTCTGAGCCCGCAGGTCACGGCCACCCTGACTTCCCTGGTGAGACCACGTCACTCAGGTTGGGCACTTTTGGTATCTTTCACTTTCCCCCTTCAGTTCGTGTCTCAATTGTCATAAGTTGTACAATTGTGCACCTCCTGCTAGAATAGCAGTTCTGTGGAGAGCAGGGACCGGTCTGCCCATTCTCATTGATCAAGATCACGTGACCCAGCCTGGTGCATCGTGTCTTCAATAGATAATGTGCTGTTGATCACACAGAGTCACCAGGGTCCCTTCTGCTGGGGAATAAGCTAATTCCTATAAGCTGCCCTGCACAAGATACTGAATACAGGAATTTTGGCCTGTGATGGTTTGGTAGGCTCCCCCAGAGACAGCCAAACCTCAGAATGCTATGGAAACTGCTAAGAAAAAAATTCCAGTCCGGGCGTGGTGGCGCACACTTGTAATCCCAGTACTTTGGGAGGTGGAGACCGGAGGACCTGGGTTCGCAGCTAGCCTCAGCTCTCTCTCTCTCTCCCTCTCTCTCTTTCTCTCTCTCTCTCTCTCTCTCTCTACTTAGTGAGGCCCTCCGCAACTTCAGTTTCAAAATAAAGTATAAAAAATAGGGCCGGGGGCGTAGCGCGGAGGTAGAACGTCCCTGGGTTCAATCCCCGGTACCGCAAAAAAAAAAAAAATCCAACTTTTAAATATATTTCTAGTCACCAGGAAAATAAATCTTAGTGAAGAGAATGTCTAACAAGTCTGAGACTTAGATGGTTCTTCATTGCTTTCACTCCACTTTCCCCTGGGAGTTTAAGGGACACCAGAAACTGCCACAAGTAATCAGGTTGACAAGTCCCTGTCTGGGAAGCAGGCCCCTGTTAGACATCAAGAGAGCAGAAGATGAATGTGCAGACGGAGATGAGAAACACAAAGCATGGCGGTAAAAAGCAGGTGGCTCAGGTTAGAGTCATTTATTTTCATTCATTCATTTATTTAAGAAATAGTTCTGGACACCTTCCAAGTGCCGGGCACTGTTATAGCTGCTGGGGATGCAGGAGGAAGCGGGGCGGACATAGCGCTGGACCTCTGGGAGCTCGAGTCTGACTGCAGAAGGAGCCAAGGAAACCGGCAGCCCACAGACGCTGTGCTCAGTGCTCCTGGGGAGGACGAGGATGGCTTCCAGAAGAGAGGGTGTCCAATCTAAGACCTGGGGGTGAGCAGCTGCTTGCCAGGATGATGGGGGGAGGCACAGAGAGTAACCTGAGGGGAGAGAACAATTTCTGGGCAGGAAAGGGAGAGAGGGGGTGATGTGCTAGGAGACAGGGCAGGAGCTGGGCGTGGCAGTGGTGGGGTGGGGTGGGGTGGGTCCCGGGGGATTCCTCCGCGTGGGCCCTAGAGCTCCCCCCATAGTGATGGCGACGGATCCCAGGACTAAAGCATCCACAGGCTGAGAGCACAGATCTGATGAGCCCTTGAGGCGCTCTCAGGAGCTGGAGTTCTGCGGGAGGCTGGGGACCTGGCTCCTGCAGACCTGGGTATAGGGGATGTGGGTGAAGGAGCTTGGCCACTCGCTGGCCACAAGACAGCCATTGTTTGGGACAGTTATCTCACTTGCCATGGGGCAGGGAGGCCTTGGTGACCTTTCAATGCCTCACAGCTGCTGCCGTCTAAGCTCTGGTCGACGGGACGAACCGTTCCTTCCTCTCTCCCACAAGCCTGGCCTTGCCTCCGCCTCCCCGCCCACAGCTCTGTGCAACTGGCCACCCGGGCCTCATCCTTGGTGCCCAGAGGCCATTCACTGTGAGCCTCTCTTGTTGCCTCTCTGGGCCTCAGTTTCCACAGGGCTGGGAAACCAATGAGGTCCAAGATACACCTGCCTCTTCAACCTCAACCGGTCCTCCTCTCCACCCTAGCAACCCGCCTGCTCTCCTACTGCAAGCACACAGAGCTCTTCCCTGCCTGGGGTTTTGCTGGTGGCAGCAGTGGTTGTTTTGTGTGTGTTTATTTGTTTTTTGTGGCGCTGGGGATTGAACCCAGGGTTATTCTACCTCCCTCCGATCTACATCCCCAGACCCTTGAAAATTTGTTTTTTGTTTTGTTTTGAAACAGAGCCTTGCTAGGTGGCTGAGGGCCTTGCTAAATTGCTTAGGCTGGCCTCAAAACTTCAATCCTTCTGTCTCAGCCTCCCAAGTACTGGGATTACACGTTTGCACCACCATGACCAGCGTAGGGTTATGTTTTGTTTTCATTTTTCTGTTTCTTCCCTCCCTTCCCTTTCCCCACTTTTGATTCCCTAATTCTTCCTCACTTTCAAACCTAAGCTTTAACATTATTTCTTCCGAGAAGACTTCCTGAAGAGGGTCCATTCCTTCTGACATCCTATATTAATGGGCGATAAATTTCCCTCTTAATGCTCATCACAGTAGTGTTTAGCCCACCCTTGAGTGATCACTGAACGGCCCATTCTGTCTCTAGGATAAAAGCACCCTGAGCAGGGGCTCTATCTGACAGGCTCGGGGCTACTTCTCTTCACCCAGCACTGTCCTGGACATATGTTAGACACTAAGTGATAAGTGGTTAAATTAACAATAGCCATCTCAATGGATTTAATATGTTTCACACAATTAAAAGTTATTAACTATACTCAAGCCAGAGCTATAAACTTAACAAAGCTCAGTTTTTCAAGGAACAAAATGATAGTAACATAGCCTGGCCACTAGAGGGCGATGTGCAGTCATAAAGTTGGGTGGCCACAGGGACCCCAGCCCCTTAGTCGGATCCCGACATTGAAGGTAACAACTAGAATGAGTTCCCTCTACCTCCCCTGACCTCCTTGGCATGGGCTTGTTCCTAGCTGGGGTCAAACCCCTCTCTTTTTCACCATTCCTATTTTATATTTTGTAGGAGAGACCACCGAAACTCCTGTCTGTCCATCCATCCAATGCGTACTTACCCACTTTTTCCTTTGTGTTCGGCACTGTGTTAGGTGCGAGAGGTCCTGGTACATGAAACAGGTGCATGTCTCATGGAGTCCATCATCTGGCTGGGAGGCAAATATTAAAAAAAAATACAGAGTTACCAGCTATGATTAGTATGAAGAAGAAAAGCAGAGCCAGGGGAACAGGACCTAACAGGGTACCTAATTCATTCTCGAGCTCATTCTTGAAGGAAGAGTCATGTAACAACACCCTGGAGATTGAACAGGGCTGACAGAAGCGCAGCAGGCTTGGTTCCATGGCCGGCCTCATTTCTCCATCCCTACAATTGTACGGCATCTCAGTCCGAGCCTTTGATTAAGAGGGGCTTGCATCTCAGATATCTGGGGTTATTGGTGTGTAGCATTTGCAATTGGTGTCACAGGCATCCCAGTTTAACTCTTGGATGAAAAGGGGCTTCCACACTGATAGCCTTCTACTGAGCAACAGGCCAGGGGTTGACCCTTCAAGCTTTACAGAACTGTGGGGAAACTTTGTTCCAGGAATAGGAATACTGCAGCTCTAAGACCTAGTGCAGGACCTCCCAAAGTATGGTCCATGGACTGCCTGTAGCCAATCACTGGGGAGATGTTTAAATATGCAGATTACTGGGTTCCTTTCCCCCCCAGAGATAATGGTAAGGTAGCCCTGAAGGAAGGCCCAGGAATCTGCATATTAACAAGTTCTCTGGGCGACTCCCTGGGTCTTTCTGTTTGAAGAATTCATGACACACAGGCTTCACATTGGCCTTGACTTGTGCTGTGTGCCTTCCAGAAAAGTTGTGGCTAAACTGAACATTTTGTAATTCAAGTCATAACCTAAATACACTTAGGGATCTCATTTCATAAGGAGGTCACAATTGTAATGTGTGGTAGATGGTGTTCTCTCTTGTATGTTAGTTGTTCTAAATGAGGGGCTCACCTAACTATGCTTCACAGACTATTTAAATAATAAAATGAAAATACCTAGAATTCAGCTTTGTGGGAGATCTGCTGCCTTCATTTCCAGTGGGGAGATAGGAAAGTGTTGTGGCAGGAGGCACAAAGAATTAAATTTCAAGGCCTAGAGTTAAGATCCTCCAGGTTAAAGCATTTATTTGTTGTCTGATTTATAATCACTGTCCACCTGGAACAGGTGAGCTCTGACCCAGTGTCCCCTGAATGTAGCTAAAAGGCCGATGCCCTTGAATTTGCTGTTGCTGAGAGGCTAAGCTCCCATTGCTTCTGCTCAGGATGGCCATCTGTGGGGTTTGGTGTGCTCTGATTCCCTTTACTCTGGGCTGGAAAAAGACTCAGGCAGAGGTGTCGTGCATCATGAAATGTCTTGATCCTTGACAAAGAATATCTCATTCAGAACCCTCATCTCCTTGATCCTGTTGCTTCAGTCTCCTGGCTTGTCCATCATTTTCGCACTCCTGGGCAGTTGCAGAAGGGGATCCGGCTGGCCCAGAGCAGACCCAAAGCAAAGATCCTCAGAGCTGCAGCCATCCTCATGTGATTGGAGCTCTTGAGAGCAGAGAGGACTAATGATGGGTATGTCCCATTCCACTTCCATTTGTCCCAGAACAACCAGAACTCTCTGGGGGAAAGACAGGGAGGTAATGAGAACCGATCTTGACCAGGCAAGATAAACAAGCACAAATGTGACAAGGGTCTTTATGCTTGTAGCTACTCTAAGACATGCCAAATCAGTGGCCCAGGCTGTTGGATGAGAGAGGACAGTCAACTGGAATTAGGGCCTAAACACTCCATGTAATTTGCATTGGTGGAGAGTGAGGAGTTGGCATTTAGAGAGGCTGGAAAGACAAACTGAAACCAGCAGGAAGTAATAGTGGAAGTGAGGTCCCATGGAACAGACGGGAAGAGATGGTTGTTATAAATCTCGATAGAGGCATTGCTTTTAATACAATTCTCTATATGCACTCAGTGTTTGTTGTTGCGCATATTTCATTGTGGACATGAGCATTATTCACTCTCTTCTTTGATCCGTACCAGAGTTGTTAAGCAGGCTGGTTATTTCCATATTAGCCACAGGAGCCTGAGGCCCAGAGAAAGCTACTTGGGGGCATGACCAGGAGAAACTAGGCCTCCACATTCTATGCCTAGTGCTGCTGCATTAGGAAGTTTTCTAAGTTTAGCCTTGTTCAAAGGACATTTTATTTATACAGAGGGCATGTATGTAATAAAGATGGAGCAGATCCTCTCTCTTGGCAATTTTCTCTCCTCAAGGCTCCACCATGAAACTCCAAAGAGAAGCCACCAGGGTGGCTGGTGTTTTGTGGAATAGACCACGCAGAGCCAGTGCTCTGGGTGACAGATGAAGGGTGCTGGCTTGCTGCAACAAGATGAAGGGGTGCTCAGGTTTCCTCAGCCCCGTGATGCACCCAGGAAGGATCAGAAATGATAGGAGAGGGAAGACTAAAAAGGGAGTTGTCTAGTCAGCATTCTCAAAGCTATAACCCAAAGAACTGACCATATAACTTAGAGGAAGGAAGATTTATTTGCTCACGGTTTTCCTTGGAGATTTGGGGATTCAGTTCATGTGAGGCCAGGGATCATGGATCTCAGGGCATGGCGGTGGGAAGCAGAGAGAGGGACAGCACAAAGCTTCACTCTCACATCATGGAGGCCAGAAGCATGAGAGAGACCGAGCCAGCAAGCAAGGGGATTCAAGACACCAGCACAATCCCCAGGGCCACACCCCGGAGACCCATCTTCTCCAGACACACCCCGCCTGCCTAGGTTACCTCACAGATAAATCCATTATAATGAATTTATCTACTGATGAGATTACAGCCCTCATGACTCAATTACATCAACTCTGAACACCAATTTATGAGCTCTTCAGGGGGCATTCTATATCTAACTATAACAGAAGTTGACAGTTGCAAAAGAGATAAGGCTTGTGCTGTAAATATCTCATCAGGAGTCTTATTCTGTTGGTCACAGGACAAGCAACAGAGTTGTGGAATAGAGGAGCAGTCAGCTCTGGGCTTGTAGGAGCAGTGACCCTGGTACCTAGTTCAGGACCCCTGCCATCAGGAATGGGAACATGGGCCCTGGAATCAGGTGGATTTGAGTTCAAGTCTTTATCCTGCCACTTTCTAGTTGTGTTCTTAGACAAGACACATCATCTTACTGAATTTTTTTTTTTTCTGGTACTGGGCATTGAACCCAGGGCTGCTCAACCACTGAGCTACACTCCCAGTCCTTTTTATTTCTTATTTTGAAACAGGGTCTCACTAAGTTTCCCAGGCAGGTCTTGAACTTGTTACCCTCCTGCCTCAGCCTCTTGAGTCGCTGGGATGACAGGTATGCACCACCATGCCCGGCTCACTGAATCTTGATTTCTTCATGTGTAAACCGGGAATAATAATGATTGTGAAGATGAAATGAAATCAAGTGTAAAAAGCACTTGACACAACCACAACTACTAAATAAATATCAGTTGTGGTTAAAAAAAGAAAACATGAATGGCATGGCATCCTTTTGCACAGGTTCCCTTCTCCTCCTATTGAAACATTTTTCTTTTCCCTTCAATCCTTCTGGGCCACTATGTTGTCTCTCTTACCCTTTCACCCAAATTCCTTTTGAATTTTTTTTTTTTCAGATTCCATTCACTGAAGAAGAATTAACCTCACTTTGTGGATAAGGGAACTGGATCTTGAAGATGTGAAGTTATACTGTTAAAAAAAATGTAAAATGACCAAGAGTCTGTACTAGCAGTACTCACACCATTACTTGACTCCAGTTATGACCAATACCTTCAGCCACTGCCTTTAGCAGGAAGTCAGACTTTGCTAGGCTTACAGGAAAGCGCGATAGGGCTGTGTACAAGTTTAACGCAGAGGATGGGAAATCTCCCCCAGATGTTAGCCTTGCTGCGGGGATGGAGGTTTACCATGGTGGAGCCCCAGAGCTTCAGAGACCCTCTAGGCCAGTGGTTCCCAAAGACAGTCTGAGGGACGCTTGTAGGGACTGGTATGTGAGAGGCTTTCCATCTTAATTATATATTCATCACAAATTAATTAACGCAAAAGGCTGTGTTTTTACAACTAAGAGGTCATAGAGAATTTCCTTTTTATGTAAATAAGTACATCGGAAGAACAACATCAGGTCAACAATAATAGCAGCTGGGGAGCTTGTGTATGGCAAAACCGTGACTCCGGAAGCCTAGTGGTGGAGTTTGGAACTTTGATTTCCTACAACTTGGTGATTGTATAGAAGAAACAGCGGGGTCTCAGAGAGACTCGGTGACTTGCTGGATGTCAGAGTGCGTTAGTGGCTGAGGCTAGTCCTATGAAAATGCATTGCGTTGTCCCCAAATCCTAAGATAATGGAAAGTGGTGTTATGTAGGGAGTGAGCTCCAGGGACAGCTGATAACTGACTCTCGGTTCCTCTGCTGCAAGTCGATGATTGGAATCTTGCTGAGGCTTTCCTGTTTTTCAAATTAATTTCTCTTTCCAGTCTTCCTTCGTGTCCCTGATCTCTGCAGTGGTGAGCGGGCCTTGGCTTTGAGGGGAGAGCTTGTGACTGATGTCATTTTGCTCTCCGGGCCCCTGGATCAGAAGGCTAAATTCTGAATGCCAGTGGGCTGACCTGGTGGTGAGGAGTCACCGGGTTCAAGTCTGCATGGGCTCTGCTCTGCCTCTAGCCCACCTGGCCAGGGGTGACCCCGTTCTCCCTGAGCGTCCTACCTCAAAGGGAGATTACCGAGAGAAAATGAGACTGGGCATTTCAGAAGCTCGGAAGACTTGGCCACGGAAGAGGCTGTTATCGCGGCAATGGCTTCCTGTCCGCAGCCACGAGGCACCGGAGCGTTGACTCACTCTGGCTCCACGGGACTGACCCTGCACCGACCCTGAGTCCAGAGACTGCTCGTGTCTATTCAATAGCCCAGACCCCTCTTTCATACAATAAAAAAACATAATAGCACATGACAGAGGAGTTCATTTTGATTTTTACAATAACCCTCAGAATAATTAGTAACATTCTACTTCCAGCAAGGAATGAAGCCTAAACTGAAGCCTAGGCCCATGAGAGAGGCCTACTCTGTCACCCAGGACCTGGCCAGCAGCAGGTGCTCCTCCCTCAGCACCTCCAGGGCCACCAAGGTCCCCTGAGCCAACAGGACTGCCAGGAAGGGGGGGCTGTCAGGCACTTCCTCAGGTATTTGTCTTGCAAATGCTGTGAAATCCTCATTTAATGGCATGTGGGTGGGGACAGGAGTGGGGGGACTGGAGAAAGGGCGGAACTAGGATTAGAAAGCAGTCTTCTAACCAAACTAGGAAAGCAACTCCTTTCTAGAAGTGGAGGTGTTTGTGACCACACTTATTGGCAATATTCCTCACCAGGAGGAGCTGGATTTCTAGAGGAATTCAGGCAGTTTACGTTCTTTGCCTCTCATTTAGACTTCCCTTAGCTTTTATCTCCTCCTCCAATTATTGTTCTCATCACTATGAATGCATATCTGTAGTAGTCAGGCCTCTGACTATGAAACCAAAGGGATGCAGGCTGGGTGTGGTGGCGCACACTTGTAATCCCAGCACTTTGGGAGGTGGAGACCAGAGGATCTGGGTTCGCCGCCACTCTCAGCTCTCTCTCTCTCTTTCTCTCTCCCTATCTCTCTCTCTCTCTCTCCCTGTCTCTCTCTCTCTCTACTTAGTGAGGCCCTCTGCAACTTTGTGAGACCCAGTTTCAAAATAAAGTATAAAAAATAGGGCCAGGGGTGTAGCGCGGAGGTAGAACGCCCCTGCGTTCAATCCCCGGTGCCGCAAAAAAAAAAAAAAAGAAAAAAAAACCCAATGGGATGCACATCTGTAGATTTTTCTCTCTCTCTTACACACACACACATACACACACACACACACACACACACACATTTTAAGAAATTGGCTCACAGGATTACAGAGTTGGCAAATTCAAAATCTGCAGTTTAGCCGGGCATGGTGGCACATGCTTGTAATCCCAGTACTTGGGAGGCTGAGATGGGAGGATCCGAGTTCGCGGCCAGCCTCAGCTACTTAGTGAGGCCCTCCGCAACTTAGAGAGACCCTGTTTCAAAATCAAGAATAAAAAAAAATAGGGCTGGAGGTATAGCCTGGGGGCAGAATGTCCCTGGGTTCACTCCCCGGTACCGCAAAAAAAAAAAATGTTTTTTGTAGTTTAGGCTGGGAGGCTGGAGACCCAGGGAGGAATCAATCTTTCAAGACTAACTTTCCAAGTTAGTCTGCAGGCAGAAATCTCTGTTCCTTGGACGGATCTCAGCTTTTTTTTTTCTTAAGACCTTCAACTGATTAGATGTAGCCCACCTACATTATGGACAATACTCTGTTTTACTCAAAATCTATTGATTCAAGCTTTACTGACCTCTGAAGAATCCCTTCAAAGCAACATCTATATGTGTTTGACCAAATATGTAGGTACCATGGCCTAGACCAGTAGACGCAAAATTAACCGTTACCATGTATAAATATGTAATATATAGAATAACACACACTAATCTCTAGTGCTCTGCCTCCAGCCCACCTGGCCAGGGGTGACCCGGTTCTCCCTGAGCGTCCTACCTCATAGGGAGATTACCAAGAGAAAATGAGACTGAGGATTTTAAAAGCTCCAAAGACTTGGCCACGGGAGAGCATTTATAATGGGCCAGGCACCATTATCTCATTGAATAATTCCTGACACTGTGGTACAGTATTGTACCCCATGTGTAGGACAAAGGGTCCGAGACCAGACTCAGTTAAGGCGGGAAGCATTTATTACCGCGGGGCCACCTCTCTCCAGCAAGTCAAAAAAATGGCAGCCCCTTGTACAGTTCACCGGTCCTTTTATAGTTCGTGGGGTATGCTCTAAATCAACCAATCATAGTAAATTTTCCTTATTTAGAAGTGAGAGGGTCAGTCTAAGGGCGTGGGCTGAGCACCCAGGAGGGGTTTGGGGGCTGGTCTGGGCGGAAGTGACACTCCCCGGAAGTCCAGTCTGCACTGGCCTGCAGGTGCCCAGAACTGCGGGGCGTTGTCCTAGGGGCAATAAGGGCAGGAACTGGTTTTGTCCTTGGGGCGGTAAGGGCAGGGAGTTTAATTTTCGGGTAGAAAATGAGGCTCAAAAATGACTTTTAGGGCATGTTATCACAACAGCACCTGACACTAAACAGAAGTAAATGGTGTTTTCCAACGTAGAATAGGATCCCAAGGAGAGGTAAGGCCAGGGCGTGGCATTGGGTGGACATGAGCTCAAGCAACACACATGGGAAGGATCAGAAAAGCACTGTGGGCGTCTACGCCGGGCAGGTCGCTTCACCATCAGGTGTCTTTTTGCTTATCTGTAAAACAGAGCTAAAAATAGCACTTACCTCATCAAAGCAGCGGATGCTTGACAAATACTTATTGACCAAATGTTGAAGGAGCCACCAGGGTTGTTACCAGAACCGAAGAGGGTGATTTATCTAACGCCCCTCATGCATGGTGACTTCAGCTGTCTGTATATTGTGATTATTTTTCTCCTGACCTCCACACGCGCAGATTCCTGCTCCCTGCTCTTGGGATTCCCTCACACATGCAGGGAAAGGTGTGGCTTCCAGGAAGGGGTTGCCTCTAAATACCAGGACTCAGCAGAAGTCGCCCTGGCCTGGTCAGGGGCTGTTTTCTTACTTTCCTGGCATGATCCTGGGGCATCCCGTGCTCCACTGCATGCAGAACTCTGTTCTTGGAGCACTGGAGGTGACGGGACTTGGCAGGGCGCTGTCTGAATACCCGGTGAATGTGGTCTGCGCCCGGTGAGTTCCCCGGGTCTGTGCCGCGCACTCTGCTCCATTGGCCAGAAGCCCTGTGTGCAGAGCTCCACGGGCTGCCTCTCAATCCTAAGGCGACCTCCCTATAGACACCCTATCAGCTAGTCTAAGTATTCCCCTTTATTCTGAAACAAATCACACTATTTATAGGATTAATTAGAGCATGAGGATATCAGCAATACCACAAATCAGTATCGTGTTAGCAATTTATCATTCAAAGGTATTTATGGTATACAAATGGGTGGAATCCCAGTTCTGACACCAGTAGTGTGACCTTGGTCAAATTTCTTAATTTCTCTTATGGTTCAGTTTTTTCATCTGTAAAATAGAGATGCTATTAATGCCCACTTTGAAGGGTGATTAAAACATTTCTTTGAATCACATACAGCAGGTCTGCAGACACTAGGTGCTCGATGGACAGTAGCTATTACTGCCACTACTGCTGTTAGTATCGCTACTTCTACCTAGCAAGACCCTGTTTCAAAAAAAAAATTAAGAAGAGCTGGGGGTGCAAACTTAGATGTAGAATGCACCTGGGGGCAGGGAAAAGGAGCCAGGATTAAAAAAAAAGAAGGCAGAGGGAACTAACCGGACATGGCGGCGCATATAATCCCAGTACTTGGGAGACTGGGAATCCCAGGTTCAAGCAAGGCCAGCCTCAGCAACTTAGTGAGACCCTGTTTCAAAATAATAAATAAAATAGGACTGGGGGTATAGCTTGGAGGTAGAATACCCTGGATTCAATACCCAGCACTACCACAAAAACAAAAACAAACAAAAAACAGAGGGGGGCTGGATGCAGGGATTTGTCACAAAAAGGATAAAGACTTGAAGAGAAGAAGGCGGAGAGGCAATCCAGGGACAAGGAACAGGGAACTGCACCCCCACGGGCTGGAGGGATGGGAGGGAGTAAAGTCAGCAGAGCCCAGAGGCCAGGGTCCTGTGCTGGGAGCTGGGGCCACAGGGGAGCGTTGGCTCTGGGAGAGGAGGGAAGAGACACCTCAGTTTCTCTATTGTCCTGCCCTCTGCTTTTCC
The DNA here is from genome assembly GCA_004027185.1 of Glis glis. NCBI lineage: Eukaryota > Metazoa > Chordata > Mammalia > Rodentia > Gliridae > Glis > Glis glis. The sequence continues at coordinate 27,643 of PVJS01008509.1, forward strand.
ACCAGTGCCTCTCATTGCCTAACTGTGCCCACGCCAGGGAGCGAGGGGCCACATAGTTCTGTGCAATAGGACAGAACAGGGGACACGTTTGAGAGCAAACTGGCAACATGACACCTCTTTGCATATTTGCTCATGTTTTTCTAGCATGGATACCAAGAAGTAGATTGCTATCATAAAGCTCACATGTCACATGTCACTGTTTTTTTTTTTTTTTTTTTGGTACTGGGGATCAAACCCAGGGGCATTCTACCTCTGGGCTACACCCCCAGCCATATTTTTCACTTTTATTTTGAATCTCATTAAATTGCCGAGGGTCTCGCTAAGTAGCTGAGGGTCTCCCTAAGTTGCTGAGGGTCTCGCTATGTAGCTGAGGGCCTCGCTAAGTTGCTGAGGGTCTCCCTAAGTTGCTGAGACTGGCCTTCAAACTGTGATCCTCCTGTCTCAACCTCTCAAGTACTGGGATTACAGGGGCGCACCACTGCACCCAGCTTCACCTGCCTTTTTAATAGACTCTACCAAATTGCTCTTCAAAGTACTTGCACAAATGTGCATCCCACTTTCCAACATCCTTGCCAGCACTCAGTATTAATACATGCTTTATTTTTTGCTAAGATAATTAGCATCGACATTTATTTCACCGTCCACATAGCTAATAACCCAGGCAGACCCAGGCCCCGTGGACACTTGCATTGCTCTAGTCCAGACAAGGAGCCAGGACAGGGATTAGCGCGCCTCTTTTGAAAAACCCAACTTTGGGGGATTCTGGAGCTCCCTCCAGTCCCTTCTGTCTTAGGCTGTCTCCCTAGAGGATTTGTGGATTAGGGCATCTCTGTTTCTGTTCATTATGGTCTGAGGGCCTGGGTGAGGTGAGCACTAGGCATCCTTTGGAGAACTAGCCATGTTCTCCAAAGTCCTTGCTGTCCTGTGGCATTTCATCTCTTCGACCTGGCCACAGCAGTTTTCAGTGGCCACCAGAGGGTAGAGGCCGATAGAAAGGCGTGTACAAGGATGGCCAGTGTATTCAAAAATTATCAGCCAAACGTGCAGGCTGTGTTCTAGCGTCTGTCTTTGAAGATTCTTGGCAACTTCTTGCTTGGGATTGGGTGTGTCCCTGAGGGACACAGAGGGGACCCCTATGGTTTAGCGGACTCCTACTGCCGATGTTGCAAGAGCCCTCTGCAATCACCTAGCGCCAACACTCTCCTCTGAGGCTCAGAGAAGATAATGGATCTTCCCAAGAGCTCAGCCACAGCTGGTGGTAGGGTTTGAACTAGTCTCTGGGATGGGTTGGGAAATGCTCCTCTGCCAAGGATATGGCTATCCCAATATCTGGAATCCATACATGTTACCCTACTGAAAAAAGTGACCTTTCCCAATGGGATTAAATTAAGGATTTGGGGACAAGGAGACTATTTTGGAGTATCTGGCTGGGCCTTAAATAACACCACAAGTGTAAGAGAGGCACAAGAAGATTACAGACAAAAGAGGAGGTGCTGTGACCACAGAAACAGAGGCCCGAGTAAAGTGGCCACTCCCCTAGAAACTGTTGATGGGGTGCTGGATTTGGGCCCAGCGATACTCATTTGAGATACTGGCCTCCAAAACTCTGAGAGAATAAATTTCTCTTGTGTTGACTCAGTAAGTTTGTGGTAGTATGTTATAGCGGCCATGAGAATCTAATACAGTCTGTACCTTGTAGTTTCTCATTCAACATACCAGTTTCTTCTTTATGCTTTCCTGATTACTCACTTCTATCATGTTCTGCACACATGAGGTCAGAGTGGGATTTGGATTCACCTTGGCTCCCTGGCCTCCGGGTCCAGCTCAGACCTTTTCTTTCAGCTGCTCGCCACCTGTTGCATCAACAGTCTGGGCTTCTGCAGGAAGACCTTGAGCTGAAATGGGGATGTGTGTCCCACAACTACTGAAAGACCGGAGGTTGTTGGGTGTTGTGAAGAGAAATGCCTGGGACCAGGAGGTGTGGGAGAACTGGGTTCCTGGTTCAGTTCTGCCTCTGATTTACTGTGTGACTGCTATAGTTTGATGTGTCCCCCTAATGTTCCTGGGTTAGAAACTTAATCCCTAGACTCAAATGTGAATGGTATTTGGCAGTGTGGCCTTTGGGATCAGATGCGATCGTGAGAGCAGGATCCTCACAATGGCATTAGTGGAAGAGAAACCCTAGCTAGCATTCATTGTTTCTCCCTGTGGTGCCCTCTGCCGTTGTAACACAGGGAGAAGGCCCTCACCAGATGCTGGACAGAGGCCGGAGCCATGCTCTGGGATTTCCCAGCCTCCACAACTGTGAGCCAAATCAACTTCTATTCTTTATAAACTTCCCAGTCTGTGTTATTCAGTTATTGCAATGGCAACCAGATGAAGACAGTGACCTTGGGCAAGGACATTCTCATTTCTGGGACACAGCTTTCCCCAAGTACAAAACAAAGAAGCTAATTAGATCAGTGTTTCCCAAACAGTGGCTCGCATACCACTAGTGGTATCTGAGATGACTTCAGGTAGTACAGTGCCAAGTCATTAAATAGCTCTGAGTTGCCTTGCACAGTGGCTCACGCCTGCAACCCCAGCTGCTCGGGAGGCTGAGGTGAGAGAATTGTAAGTTGGAGGCCAGCCCAGGAAACTTATTGAAACCCTGCTTCAAGACAAAAATAAAAAGGGGTGGAGATGTAGCTTAGTAGTAGAGCACCCCTGGGTTCAGTCCCTAGTACAGCATAAATAAATAAATAAATAAATAAATAATTTAAAAAATTTAAAGAAAAAAATAACACTAAGTTGCAGAGTCAGAATTATTCCCTTTTTAAATTGGAGTCAGTTCTTCCTCAAGGAAAAAGTCTCAGTTTGATGCTAGTATTTTTTAACCTCTCTTTAAAATGTTCTAATCTCCCCTTTTATTAAAATTGGAGGAGGCTTCAGGCTGAAAACTTTTAGTAGGTGTTAACACTCAGCCAAATTTAATGGAATTGTCTTTTTTCATGTTTTTTTTTTTTTTGCAGTACTGGGAATGGAACCCAGGAGCATTCTACCTCGGACCTACACCCCCAGCCCTATATTTTATTCCTTATTTTTTTAAATTTTAATATATTTTATGTAACCCAATATTACTTTGACATAACATCAATATTCTTTTTGGTGCACTGTAATTATACATCTTGATACACGTCAGGGTAGCAGCATCATACATGCACACATTGCTCATTTAGCCCTCCCTCAAATCCCACCCTATTCCCTCCCCCTTCCCTCCCTTTCATGCTCTGCATAGTGATTGAGTCTTATAAGTTTGTGTATGTACATCATGTGCTATAGTGTGTTTCCCTCCACCCCCCTCCCAACTCCCTCAGTTAGGTCACCTTCTTTGTTCATCTAAAGTTTTCTTCTTCTTTGTCGGAAGTCCCTTCTAAGTCCCATTCTATCTAGCTTCCACATATTGGGGGGACATCCGACTTTTCACTCTTAGTGACTTACTAATTTCACTTAGCATAATGTTCTCTAGTTCTCTCCATTTGCCTGCAAATGATGTAATTTTGTTCTTCTTTGTGGCTGCGTAAAATTCCATTGTATACATATCCCATAGTTTTGTGATCCATTCATCTGTTGATGGACACCTTGGCTGGTTCCAAAGTTTGGCAATTGAGAATTGTGCAGCTATAAACATAGATACACATGCATTAGTGTGGTAGTTTGGTTTCAGTCCTTTTGGGTAGATGCCTAGAAGTGGTATTGCTGGGTCATATGGTTGGTAGGTTCATTCCCATTCTTCTGAGGATCCTCCACACTGTTTTCCAAAGTGGTTGCACTAATTTGCAATCCCACCAACAGTGTATTAGAGTTCCTACTTCTCCACATCCTCACCAGCATTTGTTGTTGTGTTTTTAATGATTGCCATTCTAATTGGCATTAGGTGAAATTTCAGGGTAGTTTTGATTTGCATCTCTCTGATTGCTAATGATATTGAACATTTTTTCATACATTTATTGGCCATTTGTGTTTCTTCTTCTGTGAAGTGTCTATTTAGTTCACTTGCCCATTTTTTGATTGGGTTTTTTGTTTTTTTAATGGTGATTTTTTTAAGTTCTCTGTATATTCTAGATATGAGTCCTCTATCAGAGGAGTAGCTGGCAAAAATCTTCTTCCATTCTGTCGGCTCTCTGTTGAGGTTCTTGATTGTTCCCTTTGCTGCACAAAAGCTCTTTAGTTTAATACAATCCCATGTATTGATCCTCATTTTAGTTTCCTGTGCCTTTGGGGTCTCGTTGAGGAAGTCTTTACCTGTGCCTATGTATTGAAGTGTTGGGCCTATGCCCTCTTCGAGTAACTGCAAGGTCTCTGGTCTGATTTCTAGGTCTTTGATCCATCTTGAATTGCCTCTTGTATAAGGTGAGAAAGTGGGGTTTATTTCTATTTTTCTGCATATGGTTAGCCAATTTTGCCAGCACCATTTGTTGAAGAGGCTATCCTTTTTCCAGTGGGTGTTTTTAGCCCCTTTGTCAAAAATCTATTGGCTGTAGGTGTGTGGGTTTGTTTCGAAGACTTCTATTCTGCTCCATTGGTCTATGTGTCTGCTTTTGTGCCAATACCATGCTATTTTTATTACTATGGCTTTGTAGTATAGTTTTAAGTCAGGTATTGCGATGCCTCCCGCATGGTTCTTGTTGCTGAGAACTAATTTGGCTATTCTGGATTTTTTGTTGTTCCAAATGAATTTAAGGACAGATTTTTCTATGTCAGTGACGAATGACTTTGGTAATTTAATGGGTATTGCATTGAATCTGTAGGGCACTTTTGGGAGAATGGCCACTTTGATGATATTTATTCTGCCTACCCAAGAGCATGGAAGATCTTTCCATCTTCTAAGATACTCTTCAATTTCTTTTTTCAATGTTTTATAGTTTTCCTTGTAGAGGTCTTTCACCTCCTTGGTTAGGTTTATTCCCAAATATTTTATTGTTTTGGGGATATCATGAGTGGAAATGTCTTCTGGATTTCTTTTTCAGTGGATTTTTGGTTGGCATACAGAAAAGCTTCTGATTTTTTAAGATTGATTTTGTATCCAGACACTTTGCTGAATTTGTTGATCAGTTCTATGAGCCTTTTAGTTGAGTTTGTTGGAACTTCTAAGTATAATATCATGTCATCTGCAAATAGAGATAGTTTCAATTCCTCTTTTCCTATTTGTACTCTTTTATTGCCTTCTCTTGCCTTATTGCTCTGGCTAGAGTCTCAAGTACTATATTGAAAAGGAGTGGTGACAGTGGACATCCTTGTCTTGCTCCTGGTTTTAAAGGGAACTCTCAAAGTTTTTCCCCATTCAGTATGGTGTTGGCTGTGAGCCTATTGTATATTGCCTTTAAGATGTTGAGGTATGCTCCTTCTATTCCAATTCTCTGCAGTGTTCTTATCATGAATGGGTGTTGGATTTTGTCAAATGCTTTTTCAGCATCTATTGAAATGATCATGTGATTTTTGTCTTTAGTTCTGTTTGTGTGGTGGATTACATGGATTGTTTTTCGTATGTTGAACCAGCCTTGCATCCCTGGGATGAACCGACTTGGTCATGATGTATGATTTTCGTGATGTGGTTTTGAATATGTGTTGCTAGTATTTTCTTTAGAAGTTTTGCATCTAAGTTCATCAATGATATAGGTCTGTAGTTTTCTTTTCTTGAGCTGTCTTTATTTGGTTTTGGTATTAGTGTGATATTGGCTTCATAGAATGTGTTTGGGAGAGTCCCGTTTCTATTTCATGGAATAGATTGAAGAGTATTGGGAATAGTTATTCTGTAAAGGTATTATAAAATTCACTTGGAAGCCGGGTGTGGTGGTGCATGCTTGTAATCCCAGTACTTTGGGAGGCGGAGACTGGAGGATCTGTGTTCGCGGCCAGCCTCAGCTTTCAATCTCTCTCTCTCTCTCTCTCTCTCTCTCTCCCTCCCTCTCTCTCTCTCCCTCTCTCTCCTTAGTGAGGTCCTCCGCAACTTTGTGAGACCCAGTTTCAAAATAAAGTATAAAAAAAATAGGGCTGGGGGCATAGCGCGGAGGTAGAACGCCCCTGCATTCAATCCCGGTACCGCAAAAAAAAAAAAAAAATTCACTTGGGAAACCATCTGGACCTGGGCTTTTCTTTGATGGTAGGCTCTTTATTGCTGCTTCAATGTCTTTAATTGCTATTGGTAGATTTAAATTTTCTATATCTTCTTGATTCAACATAGGAAGGTTGTACATGTCTAGAAATTTGTCAATTTCTTTTAGGTTTTCCATTTTGTTGGAGTATAGTTTTTCAAAGTAGTTTCTGATAATCCTCTGGATTTCTGTGCTGTTGGTGGTAATATCACCTTTTTCATCTGTTATTTTAGTAATTTGGGTTGATTATCTCATTCTTTTGGTTAGGTTGGCTAGTGGTTTATCTATCTTGTTTATTTTTTCAAGGAACCAGCTATTTGTTTTGTTGATTTTTTGTATTGTTTTTTTATTCTCTACTTCGTTGATTTCTGCTCTGATTTTAATAATTTCCTGTCTTCTACTGGCTTTGGTGTTAGACTGTTCCTGTTTTTCAAGGGCTTTGAGGTGTGTCATTAGGTGAGTTATTTGGTGATTTTCTGTTCTTCTTATGTGGGCACTCAGTGCTATGAAATTTCCTCTTAATACTGCCTTCAGGGTGTCCCAGAGATTTTGATATGTTGTTTCTCTGTTTTCGTTTGTTTCTAGGAATTTCTTAATTTCTCCCCTTATTTCTTCTTTTACCCATTCCTCATTCAGTAGTGTGGTATTCAGTCTCCATGTGTTTATGAGGTTTCTCTGGGTCTTCTTATAGTTGATTTCTAGTTTCATTCCATTATGGTCTGAAAAGACGCAGGGGATTATGTCACATTTTTTGAACTTGCTAGTACTCACTTTGTGGCCTAGGATATGGTCTATTTTAGAGAAAGTTCCATGAGCAGCTGAACAAAATGTGAATTCAGCTGTAGTTGGGTGGAATATTCTGTATGTGTCTACTAGGTCCATTTGGTTTATGGTGTTCCTTAGATCTGAGGCATCTTTACTGACTTTTTGTCTGGAAGATCGAGCTAGTGGTGTGAGAGGTGTGTTGAAGTCTCCCAATATTATTGTATTGGGATCTATGTGTGATTTAATGTCACAAAGAGTTTCTTTTATGAAAGTGGTTGCACCTATGTTTGGGGCATAAATGTTGGCTATTGTTATATCCTCTTGCTGGATTGTTCCTTTTATCAGTAAGAAATGACCTTCTTTGTCTCTTCTGATAAGTTTAGGTTTGAAGTCTAATTTGTCTGATATCATAATTGCTACTCCTGCTTGTTTTTGAGTTCTGTTAGCATGGATTACCTTGCTCCACCCCTTCACCTTTAGTTTGTGCATATCTTTATTTTTAAGGTGTGTTTCTTGCAGACAGCACATAGATGGATTGTGATTTTTAATCCAATTTGCCACCTTCTGTCTTTTGATTGGGGAGTTGAGGCCATTTATATTCTGTGTGATTATTGAGAGATGGGTTTTCATTCCTAACATTTTGAGATTTAATTTCTTTTTGACGTAGTGTTTGTTCTTTTCCTAGTTGTTTGTTTGATGGAAATCACTGTTTCTCTGGTTCTGGCGTTTCCTTATTATTTCTTCTTTGTAATTAATCTCTTTGAGCATTTTCTCTAGTGCTGGTTTGGAAGACATAAAGTCTTTCAGCTTCTGTTTGTCATGGAAGGTTTTTATTTCTCCATCAAATTCGATAGATATCTTTGCTGGGTAGACAAATCTTGGCTGGAAGTTGTTTTCTTTCAGAGTTTGTAATATGTCGCTCCAGGCCCTCCTGGCTTTCATGACTTGGTTTGGAAGGTCGGGAGTGATTCTTATTGGTTTGCCTCTGAATGTTACTTGCTCTTTTACTCTCGCTGCCTTTAAGATTCTCTCCTTGGCCTCTACATCAGTCGGTTTGATTATTATGTGGTGTGGTGAACCTCTTCTCTGATTCTGTCTATTGGGGGTTCTATATGTTTCCTGTACCTGAGTATCGACCTCTCTTTCTATGTTTGGAAATTTTTCTAATATTACTTCTCTGAATAGATTATTGATTCCTTTAGTTTCAGCTTCTAATCCCTCTTCTATGTCTATTATTCTTAGGTTTGCTCTTTTAAGACTGACTGAGATCTCTTCAATGTCCAATTCATGCTGTCGAATTGTTTTTTCCAATTTACATACTATGTGTTCATTTTTGGAGAGGTCATCTTCTAAGAGTGAGATTCTGCTTTCCATGTGGTCTAGTCTATTGTTGATGGTCTGTATTGATGCCTTCATTTCAATTATTGCATCCTTCACTTCCTTCAGAACTTCTTTTTGATTCCTGTTCAGGGTGTCAGATTCTTTGCTTATTTGATCCTTTATTAATTTCAGATTCTCTCTGAAATTTTTGGAAATCCTGTATCATTTCTACTATTGAAGTACTGAATTGTCCTTCTGGCAATCTTTGCACTTCTGAGTTGGCGGGTTCTGTTGTTGTGCGATTGTGCGAGCTCATTGTTTCTTTGCTATTCTTCCTTTTCATGATTTCAGGTTTCTTATGTTTATACCTTTGTTGCTTTTGGTAGCTCTCTCTCTCTCTCTCTCACTCTGTAGGTATCCTATGTCTAATCCCTCTACCTTTATTTTTTTTAAATTTTTTTTGCGGTACCGGGGATTGAACGCAGGGGTGTTCTACCTCCGTGCTACACCCCCGGCCCTATTTTTTATACTTTATTTTGAAACCGGGTCTCACGAAGTTGCGGAGGGCCTCACTAAGGAGAGAGGGAGAGAGAGAGAGAGAGAGAGAGAGAGCTGAGGCTGGCCGCGAACCCGGATCCTCCGGTCTCCACCTCCCAAAGTACTGGGATTACAAGCGTGCACCACCACGCCCAGCGCCCCTCTCCCTTTATATTTTCTTATCCTGGAGGTAGATAGTTGCTACTAGGTGAGTCTTAAAGGTGAATAGCCTTTACTGAATGGTTATTCTCACTTGCTCGGTATAATGTCCATTTGCAGCCCAATTCTTAGTCTCCTTCAGTGATTAGGACCCTTGCCTGGTGCCTCTCACTACCTGTGCAGGTGACCAGTGCTGCTATTGCCCTTCTCACTGCAAGCGTGGGTCTCCGAGGTCTCACTTGGGCTGTCCCTATGTCTCTCTCTGTCTACACCTATGGCAGGTGTCACCAGCAGGGGGTCCCAGGCTTGTGTGTCTCTTTGCCTACAGAAGCAGCGGTTGTTGTCTTGCCCCGATTTTGTGCAGACATGGAACTCCACGTTTTCCACAGAGAGGGCTGGTTTGGTCCAATTTTCCCTAGGTACCACAACTGTATGTCCTGTGGCGAACCCCAGGGACTCTATAAGGGTGCTGCGACCCGCGCGTTCCAAGTCTGTCCCACCCAAATGTCTCCAGGGACTGTCTGCTTATCCACGTGGCTACTGTGTCCCACAGCAGACCCCACTGTCACCTACCCCGGGACAATCCACACCATCTCAGGCCCCGTGGAGTCCCTGTGGTGGCACTGGGTGGTCTCCCCTGGGGCAGCTCGTTGACTTACGATCTCGTTGAGCGCTGCTCTAAATCTCGGGGGGGGGGCCTCAGCCACTGCTGCAGGTTCTGGTCAGGCCTCCAGGCCCTGGGGACTCTGCCGAGTGTGGATCAAACTGCTGCTCGCTTTTGTCGCTGCTGCTCTGCAGTGCTGGTTTTAGAAGAGCTCCTTGGCTTCTTCGTTGGTGGCCTGCAGAAGCTGCAATGCCGGTAGCCACCGGTGCGGTCTGACCAAGATGGCGCCGCCGCCGCTTCCGCCGATGCAGCAGTTCGGGTCTGTGTTGCGCATGGGGCGAGTCGCTGCTCGCCGTCACTGCTGCTCTTCTGCAGCTGCTGGATTCACAGCAGGTCGCTGGCGTCTCCGTTGGTCTTTTGTAGAAGCCACAGTGCTGGTAGCTGCCGGTAAAGTCCTGCCAAGATGGCGCCGCCGCAGCCGCTGTGGCCGCCGTGTGGTCTCTTGAGTGTGGCGGAGCCGCTGCTCGCTCTCGTCTCTGCTGATCTGCAGTTGAGCTCACAGCAGGTTTCTGGCTTCTCTGCCGGCGGCGTGTGGAGCCGCGATGCTGGGAGCGGCCGGCATGGTCTGGCCAAGATGGCGCCACCGCCGTCCCTCAGGTAAGGCGCTTGGAGCTTTTTACTTTCCTCTGTTTTGTCTTCTGGCTTTGATTCCATCACGTTTCAAACTTTTCGTTGTTTACTTCGTTTGTGTTGCTTTTCTTCTCCTGTGGAGAAGTTGCTTTCACAGCGATTGAGATCCAAGTCTCAGTGAGATTGTAGCGTGGTATCTCCCTTGGTCGCCATCTTGGATCCTCCTCTGTAAAAATTATTCTTTATTTTGAAACCGGGTCTCACTAAGTTGCGGAGGGCCTCACTAAGTAGCTGAGGCTGACTCTGAACCAGGATCCTCCGGTCTCAGCCTCCCAAGTACTGGGATTACAAGCGTGCGCCGCCACCTCGCCCGGCTTTTTTCATGTTTTTACTTAGCAGTTACCTCCTATTTTTGACCAGGTAAAGTATTTTGTGTTTCTATTAGTGTATCAGTCAGAGTGAGCTAAGTTATATTGTTGTAACAAACAACTCAAGGATGTTGAGTTGGATGGGAGGCTTGTGGTCTATTTTGGCAGAGTTCTGTTTCAAGAAGTTCTGGAATGCAGCCAGAAGGTGGGGCAGCTGCAGGGGAGTGAGCTGTGGAGTGGGGGGATAAGGGAGGGACCCCTGCCTCTTGTTCTCCGTGCTTCAGATTTCTTCCTGTTTCTCACATTTAAAAATAAATGGCCACTCTGCGTCAATATCTGTCAAGCAGCATGAACAAGGCAGCTTTGCAGGGACTGAAGTTGTTAGGCTCAAATCTCTACAGTCTGCCCTTGACTTCAGACCCCAGAGTCGCCACCTATTCGCCCAAAGAGAAGAGCTGGGAGGAAGGCTACTGGAGAAGCCATGGGTAGGGGAGGTAGTTTTGTTTGCGTTAGGGCAGGCATGCCCTGAGATTCTGGCTCTGCACTTGGTTCTATTCCAGAGACAAGTAACTTGTCATTTATTTCTGTGCTCCTTCCCATGCTTTAGAAAGAAATATTTGTTACTCCAGAGTACGGACATGAAGGGAGCCAGAGGTAGAAATGCCACAGAAGTCAGCTTCGAGCCTGACCCCTCTACTCTACAAACAGATGCACGGTATATTGGCTTGTTATTGCTGCTTAACACGTAACCACAAACTAATGGATTGAAAGGACACACGTGTTATCTTGCAGGGCTGTAGGTTAGAAATCCAACATGGGGTCATTGAACTGAAACCAAGATGGTAGGAGGGCTGCATTCTTTCCTGGAGGCTGCCTGCATTCCTTGGCCCATGGCCCCTTTCCATCTTCCAGGCCAGGAAGGCAAGTTGAGTCCTTCTCACATCACACCCCTTCCACCTCTTCTGCTGCCCTCTTCTGCTTTGGAGGACCCTTCAGATTACAAGGGCACAGCTGGATAATCCAGGCTCTCCTCCCTGGCTCAAGGTCGGCCGATTAGCAACTTTCATTCCAGATAAGGATATCTTTGAAGCCTTTCCATCTTCCACACCTGGGATCCCAGTGAGTCTTCATGGCTCCCTGAGGCAGATCTCAGGATACATCTTGTTCTCAATATTCTCTCCGTTCTATCTCACTGTTTTCAGCATTTAAGACATACAGCAGAGGGTTAAAAGCAAGCATGAGCGAAATGGAAATTGAAGCCGAGAAAGTTAGAATGACTGGAACAAGGTGGTTAAGCCAGTCTGTTGATGCGTAGGACCAGGAACAAGATCTGTGACTCTCTGACCTCTGACACCCTCCACTGTGTTGAACTTCCGGTATATGACCCAAGAAAAATGCTTGTCTGATTTTATAAAATCTACATTAAAGAAATAGATCCTTTAGTATTTTTAGAATTCTTGTAGTCTGACATTCAAAATATTCATTTGAATTCCTAATGCAAAATGTTTCAAGATTAAGTATACTGGCTTCTCCCTTGTAGAAATACCCACTGAGGCAATATTTTTTGTGCAATTTAAGGCGATTGTTAAATTGTTTTTTCTGTCTGCAGATTCATGTCTATGGCTTATATATATCATCCTTGGTAAGTTTATAGATGTAATTCCTGTTAGTGGGATTCTATTTTTTAGTTACAGCAGTGTGCATGTATTTGACCATATTTTTATTCAACAGTAGTGACTGATATTTTTTGATTATTGAGAAGTTGATACGTTAAGCCATTTCAAGCTGTTGGACTGTGGGTATTGAGGTGTTTTAGAGGACTTGAAAAATAGCATCCTCTTACTCCGCCCAAGTTCAAAACTGAGAGTCAGAGTGGAATCAGATGAAGGTCAAAATGTCCTCCTTACTAGCGATTAAAGATTAAAGCTGTGGGGGGATGTTGCTTAGCTGTGGAGTTTTATGGTCTTGCAAATGCTTTCTGCCCAGCTCCCCACCTTCCACTCCCCACCCCCACCATGGCGGGTACAGCAAAAGCTTCCCAGGAGGCTCAGAATTGGCCCCACACAGCTTTCTGCATAGCCCTGAGCACAGACCAGGTGGTGTAGCCCATCACAAGAGAGAAGAGAGGGAGCCCAGAGCTTCTTCTAACCTGACAGTCAGATAAGTTCCTTTCCTCTTATGAGGAAGGCTGTCAGGAATATTTTCTTTTTTTTTTTTTTCGGTACCGGGGATTGAACCCAGGGGCATTCTACCTCCAAGCTACACCCCCAGCCCTATTTTTTATTCTTTATTTTGAAACAGGGTCTCACGAAGTTGCGGAGGGCCTCACTAAGTAGCTGAGGCTGGCCGTCAACCCAGATCCTCCAGTCTCAGCCTTCCAAGTACTGGGATTACAAGTGTGCACCACCACGCCCAGCCCATCAGGAATATTTTCTAGGTGAAGTACTTCCATGTAGAAGCATGAGCAGTGAGGAAGAAGAGTTCTCCCCTAAAAGTGAAAAGGAGAGAAAGAAAATATAACCAGGCACAACCAGTCCTCTGGGAATTGTTCGCAGTCCACAGCCTGGGTAGCCCGTATATAGTGAATAAGGTTAAAATCGGGACACAGCGCATCCGGAATGTCTGCACTGCAATGGAAAAATGACTGAACCGTGTTGGCGACAGAACAGAGCCCGGCCTCCAGTTTGGCATCTATGGCTGGTGTCGGCGGGGTTCACGGGAAGCAGACACAGAGACAGGATTTGAGGTAGAGAATGTTTATTGGAGTCAACACCTTTGAAAGGAAGGGGAAGTACACAAGACTGGGCAGAGCTAGAAGTCAAAGCAGACCTGACAAGCTCTTGGACGCCTGGTGGGGAGCTCAAGAACGATATTAGTTTTCAGCATCACTCCGCAGACAGTCAAAGTGGCCAGTCCTTTGTGATGCTGCCTCCCTCAGTCGCTGGAGGGGCTCAGGCCAGGCAGCTCTGCAGCTGGGCAGACTTGGAGTTGGGGTGACTGAGCAGCTCCTGTGCATGTCTACCTCCCAGGCTCTCCATTTCCCAGTCCCTGACCCCACGGTCTCATCCTCTGCTACTTCCCACTTTCTTCTTGACATTTTCATCATGACCAGTTGCCCAAGTTCCCAGCAGATCTCATGCCTTTCTTACACTCTGGTTGTAGTCTGGGAACATCTTTTTTGCTAACTTAGTCTTCATTTTTCCTGACTCAGCTCACGCATCATCTCCTCCCAGAAGGTTCTCCTGGGCCCCAGGCTGGACAGCTACCATCCCTCTCTGTGCACAAAGCCTTCTCTCTGCATGGCCAAATTATATCAAAATTTCTGTAGACAGACCTGTCTCCACCAGGTCTCAGTATGTCTACAGGATTGTGTCATAATTACCTTTGTACCTAGAGTGCCTAATAAAGTCCTGGGATGTAGCAGATGTTCAGCAGGCACCTGTCCTGTCTCCCCAGTTATAGCACGTCCTGGTCCAGCAAACATTGAACACGCACTTTGTGTACGTGGTGCAGGGACGCACGGATAGGTGGGCCTTGTGCAGTGTTGTAGCCACCAGGGTGCCCAGAACAGAGGCTTGTACATTGTACATACTTTTCCAAGAAATGCCCCTTTTTAAAAATCAGAGCCTATCTTCTTTTGCCAAAATTGCTTCAGCACCGGATCTGGAAGCGGTAGGGGACTTGGGCAGCTATTGCTAGGCACAGGGGTAAGCAAGGTCTTGGACGGTATTTGAAATAATTTCTTAGGAAAGGAAACCACCAAGGTTGCCGCCCTTCTGAATTTGCTTTTATCTATCTCGTGGAGAAATTACTCATTGCTCTATAAAGATAAAGGAGTCCTGGACTATTACATCTTTAGGAACTTTGAGGGTGATAAGGTGGAGAGAGGCAGGGAGAAAGGAGAGCCAGAGGGCTGGAGAAAGCGGCCATTGTCAATCCCTTTAACCCCAGATCCGAGGGGATAGAAACGTGCCCCACAAAGTGCTCAGGAAGACCAGATTGGTGAAGAGATGCCAACCTGCTCAGCCTAGATTGGCACGGAAGAGCGAAAACAAATGCCCCCAGTCCCTGGCTGGGCCTCAAAGGCTGCAGAGAGGTGAGATCTGACTTGCAAAAGAGGATCAGGGGCTTCCAACCAGCCAAACGGGAAGAGGAAGAGCCCTTTCTATTGTTCAAGGGCAAAAGGGGAAGACCAAAGACAGTATCATCTTTCATCAGCCACTCCCTGTGGGGACAAGCTTTCAGGAGGCCTTCCCTTAGGCAGCCAGGGGCCGCCTCTTTCTTTGATGAAAAGCTTAATTCTAATCAGATGTTTACTCTGACCAGATTGGGACTACCTGGGTTCAAATCAAAGCCAGAGCCATTTATTTAACATTGATTATCGTCTCTGTCCATCCCATCTGTGTGTGGGGGGTAGACTTTTGTGGCAGATGTTCACCAGGTTTGTAAGAAGTCTTGGCTTCTGTGCTGCGAGCTGGGAATATAGATGTGATCTTGAGGCAGTCCCCATGCTCAGTGGGCTGGTGGCACTTTGGCAAGATAGATATATAATGAGATTGGTATCAGTGGTATAATCAGTAATAACCAAAGGCTTGCTACTGTTAGAAGTAAATTTTTATGGCATCATTAAAAAAAGACACATAGTTGAAAGCAGCTCGGCAAGGCGAATTTTACTTTTTGCAAAAAGGACTCCTGTCACCAGGAAGGTCTGGCGTACAAGAACAACATGGAGGAAATTGCTGGGCATTTTATCTTTAGTGCGGGCTTCTGTGCTGTGTTTCTATTGGTGGGAACACAGCCTCACAATCTTTACGCCATTGGCTAAAGGGGACGCTGGGGGAGGGGTCAACACTCACAATTTTTAGGAAATGCTATCTACAAAAATACAAGCACAGGTACACAAATAGTTACACAAATGGCAGCTTTACAACATAGCGCCCACGTCAAGCCATTCCTTTGATAGAAAAGATCTATTTCTCACACTACTGACTCATTATTATCTTATTTATCCCTCTGGAGGACACTGCAAGGTGGTACTGGTATTATCCCTATTGCACCGATGGAACTGAAGCTTAGAAAACTTATCATTTATTCAAAGTCACCATTGCAAGTAAGGAAATGGTAGACGAGAGACCCCGCCCCAAGTCTGTGCGGCTCTAAGCCAGTGGTTTTCAACCGGAGGTGATTTCTGCCCCCCCCATTTCCCAGGGGACATTAGCAATAGCATAAAGACATTTTGGGTATCACAATGTGGGTGGGAGTGGAGGCCAGGAATACTGTTAAACACCATGCAATGCTTCCCCGCCAATATGAAAGTTTGGGCCCCCGAGGGGACTAGTGCTAAGGTGGAGCAATGCTGCTCGAAGTCATTCCTGGTCACTGTATTAAAATAAGATTTCTTCGTTTTCTCCATCTTGTTATTGCTTAGTTCAACTCCTGGATTTTTTTTTTTAAATGGTACTGGGAATTGAACCAAGGGCATTCTACCTTTGAGTTCCACCCCCAGCACCCTGCTTTAATTTTGTTTGTTTGTTTGTTTTGTTTTGAAACAGGGTCTTACTAGGTTACCTAGAGTCTCACTAACTTGCTGAGGCTGGTCTTGAACCTGCAATCCTCCTGTCTCAGCCTCCTGAGTACTTGAATTATAGGCATGCACCACCACACTGGGCTCTGAATATTTTACTCATAGTACTCGTCACAGCTCATTTTATTTGTCTGCTTGTGATTTAAGTTGTCAGCTATCTTCTGTACTCTAAGCCGCTTGAGGACAAAAAACTTATTTCTGCCTCACTCACTACTCATCCCCAGCTCCTGAACAGCACTGGGACACAGTAGGTGCTCAATAAATACTTGTTGAATAAGTAAATGGGCAAATGGACAGAGAGACATTGAACAATTTGGCAAGGTCACAAAAACAAGGTGGCAAAGACAGTGTTGAGTCCTGGTTCTATCTGAATCCAACTTCTGTGCTCCTAACCCCATGTCATGGGGTTGAGGTAATTCGGGGTAATCAGGCAGAGGACTGGGAACAAGCCCCTGTCTGTGTTCTTCAGGAAATCAGAGTCCAACAGAGCAGAGAGAAAAAACAGTGGGTGTCAGGGTGCAGTGCCAAATTCAAACTGGGAAAGAAAGAAAGGACAGAAGAAGGATGGGCAGAAGCTTGGGGCTCAGCCCAGTCCTGGTGCTTGCAGACCATGAGAGAATGTGGTGGAGAGTTGCCCAGATATTAAAAGAACAGCTTTAAATGACCAGAATCAATCTTTCTCCCCCTTTAGCAAAGATAGCCAATGGAACATTAATCCTCTCCCAGGCCTCTGAGACTTTGGGCCTGTTCTAGTTTCCAAAAATGATAGCCAGTGGTTCCACAAATGCAAATTCATGTCCTAGAAGTACCCTAAAGTCAAGTATCAGGTTGGCTCCATCTGCAGGTCCTGGCCTGGGAGCAGTGGGGAGCCAGTGCAGGAGCGGACTCCCATGGGTCCCATGGCTGGGGAAGCTGTAGGGCCAGGCAAAGGGGGGAGGGCAGGGAAGAGGGAAAGACAGCAGGAAGGGAGAAGCAAAGGAAGAAGGAAATAAGGGTTAGTGATGGAGTAGGGAGGGAGGAAGCAAGAGAGAGGGGGAGGAAGAGAAGGAAAGAGAGAAGGAGGGAGGGAGAGAAAGGAAGGAAGGGAAAGGAAGGAGGGAGGGAGGAAGGGAAGGAAGAAAATATGGGTAATAATAACAATACTTTCTCAGCATTTATAATTCTCAAATTCTGAAAAGTTCTAAAGATGAATAATCACCTTTAATCCTGAAAGCAATTCTATAGTCATTCTTTTTTTATGTCCTTTTTATAGATTAAAAATCCCCCAGGTACAGAAATCTTAACCAGCCTGAATAAAGACACACAGGTAATATGTGGTAGATTCACGTGTGAACAAAGAGGGGGTGGGGAGAGCTGTTGGGGTGGGGGTGAGGTAGGAACAGAGAGGGCTGTGGGAAGGACAGAGCTGGGGTTCACCATGGGGCCTACTGGAACACACCCCAAGTTCCTGTTGGTCTGGGCCAGATGGTAGGGTCCTGAGGCGTGACTTGGCTCAGAGCAGCTGTCTGTAAGCAGCCTGCTCACTTGGGATCTCCGAGACAAGCTGTACTGGCGGTTCCTTGGTGACATTGCAGAGGCCCCAAGAGAATTATAATGCCACTCTTAGGTATTTGTCTTTCCTTCTTCAAACAGCACCAGTGGGAACCGCAAAAATGATCCAGTTACACTCATTTCACTATGCTCAAGGGCAAGGAAAATAAAGAAACAAAGAAAGGAAGTTATTAAGATAAATATGAATGCCTTCTGTATGCTTTTAAAACACCTGCAGGTCACTTTCACATCTGGTATCTACTGGTAAGAGTCAGACACTCATTTTACTAAGGAGGGTGCTAGTTCACAGAGGGTGTTCAATTAGTAAAAATCTAGTATTCTAATGCAAGTCTTCTTCCTCCAAGACTTGAGCTCTTTCCTGTGCACTATATTGAAAGTCAGGCTCATTCTCCCTCAAATGAAGTTATCATTATTATTATTACTATTATTATTATTATTATTGTTGTTGTTGTTTCAAACTAACTTCCCAGAATGAAACGTTCTGTGAAACAAGACTCTGGCCTATTAATCATAAAGCGAAGATTAATGCTAGGGTCAGTTTAAGATTTGCTTATGTCAAATGTCCCTTCAACAATTGTTTACAAAAGAGCTTACTTAAAAAAAAGTTGGTTCCCAAAAAAGTACTATGTGTCTTCCTAGGAGCAAACGAATAGAAGCAAACAGTAGTGTTCTTGGAAGTTCCTTAGATAAATTTGTACGGGCCATCGCCTTTAGCCTCACATCGCCCTCGTGGAGAGGCGCCTGGCCCTGGGGCTACACCCTTGCTCCTCTCTTAAATCCCTCTCTGCTGAAGTCTCCTTCTCTGTGCCCTGGCTGCCCTTCCACCTCCCTCTCTCCACCTCCCATACACTCAGCTCCCTGGATCTTTTTTTTTCCATGTAATTTCTGTCTCCTGCCTGTCTATACCTCTTAGAGGGTGAGCGCAACAAAGCTGGAGCCTGGTATCTATTGATCTTTGCTGTTTTCAGCATACTGCCTGGCTCACAATAGGTGCACAATAAATACTAGTTGGATAAGTGACTGTATGGATCACAGGCCACAAAACACAAACCAACCAACTGACCTCATTAGTGTGAGTTCTCTCTTACTATCCCTGTCTTCTTCTGTTTGTATCCCTAGTTCCAGCCCTGACACACAACATGAGAGATCTGTAGATGTTTGTCGGATCTGAATTGAGGAGAGCCAGAAATATTGTATTATAAAACAATGCTTTCAGTAGAAAGAGAATCTGCCCATCTCGTCTTTACCTCTTGCTATGTCTATGACAACAGTGGAGGCGGGACATGGGTGCTGGAGGTAATTGCTGGTCTCCGTACCTGTGCTCTTTTCATAATGCCTCTGCACAATCACAGGTCCCTGGTGCTTCTGGTTGATGGACACCTGAGCAGCCAGGTGGCAGTAGTAATAATAGTGACGTCTAAGGGTTACTGAGCGCTGTGTCAAGGGCTGACCGGTACTAACTCATTTAATTCTTACTACTAACACTGTGAGGCAGGACTAGTTATTATCCCCTTTCAACACATGAGGAAACTGATGCACAAAGAGATCCGGAGCAGTATTCTGTTAAATATTTTATATATTGGGTCTTTGCAAAAACAATTGTTAGAGGAAGAGTTTCATCTACCTAGAGTAAAAGGCTTACAAATAAAAAAATCGATGTTTTTGTTCTATAGCAGGAAGACAGATTTGGGGGATGTTAAATACCTTGTCAATTGCCACGGGTAGCAAACTCATGTCTAAAACTCTCAACTCTGAATAGTCTAGGCATTTAATTCTTTTTTTTTTTTGCGGTACGGGGGATTGAACCCAGGGGCGTTCTACCTCCGAGCTACACCCCCAGCCTTATTTTTTATACTTTATTTTGAAACCGGGTCTCACAAAGTTGTGGAGGGCCTCACTAAGTAGCTGAGGCTGGCGGTGAACCCGGATCCTCCTGTCTCAGCCTCCCAAGTGCTGGGATTACAAGCGTGTGCCACTCCATGTTGCCTGGATACTCGGGTGCCTCTTAAATGTGTTTCTTTAATGGCATTGGACTTTGGTGGACTTGTTGATCAAGAAGTCTTCTTTGTCCAGAGCTTTTGTTTCCAGAGTATGTCCTGAGCAATATGGGTAAAATAAGGTATATTTAGAAGCATTTGTCTTGTAGAGTTGTTAGAGAGAGGAAACCAGGAAGGGCGAGGCAAAGGCTAGGCAGGAGGGCCCGTGGAGAGAGACTCCCGGAGCTTGGGTAACACTGGAGTGGGGTATGGCAAAGCAGGCAGACTCTGGCCCTGGAATAAAAGTGACAGCCGCAATAGCAATAAACAGTAGCAACAGCATTATTTTAAAATGCCAGCTGGGCGTGGTGGTGCACGCTTGTCATCCCAGTACTTGGGAGGCTGAGACCAGAGGATCTGGGTTCACGGCCAGCCGCAGCTACTTAGTGAGGCCCTCTGCAACTTAGTGAGACCCTGTTTCAAAATAAAGAATAAAAAATAGGACTGGGGATGTATCCCGGAAGTAGAATGCCCCTGGGTTCCATCCCTGGTACCGCAAAAAAAAAAAAAAAAAAAGCCTAATGTGATATATACATAAAGCAAAATGCTTTATATTCATTCATTATCACCATTAATATTGTGATTGCTCAGCCCTCCCCATTTCTTTGAAGAGGAAAAAGAAACTTACAGAGCTGGTAAGAGAAACTCGACCAAAGCCTGTCTGGCATCAAAGCCCATGCTCTGAGCCCTCGGCTACACTGCAACTTCAAACCCCCAGGGCCACAGGGACCCAGGATTTCTTGCACCTGGCAGGAAGAGCTCCCTAACCCTGACTCAGGGACACTGCAGAAGGCAAATTAGATCTTCCATTAGGGCAAGCGAGGCTGATTTGACCACCTGCTACTCAGATGCCTGAGATTCCTTGACCTGGAGGCCAAGCGTTCCAGTCCCAGTTAGAGACTCAGGTGGTCTCTGAGTAACCTTTCTGGGTTAGGGCTAGGCAGTGAGCAAGTTAGAAACTGTGACCCCAGGTAACCCCTGCAATTGTATAACCCTGTACAGTTTTAGAAATGCTTCTCCTCCGAGTTTTTTCAAGATCATTAGAGCACATGCGATAAGGCCTGTGCGATGGAGATGAGAATATGGATCAGAACAAAGGAAACATCTATGGGGGCTTATATACATCTCGGCAGTGACTGGCCTAGAACTCAGTCCCTCTAGTACTCGTGTCCTTTCCTTTTTGCAAGGCACCGGGAAACTGGAAAGTATTAGAAGGGATTAGAAGTCTGAAGGGTAGGAGAAATGCCACCGAGGGGCCCAGTGCAGAAAGAAAATTCTAGCAACTGACTCTACAGAGGGCACGGCGCTGGCCAGCCCTGTTTCTCCTGAGCTGGTGGGGGCCCAGAGGAGCTGTGCCCAGAGGTATTTTTGTCTTGTTGCTTCAACCCAGGCAACTCCACTTGGAATGATTTATGGTGATTTCCCGAGTCTGTTTTGTAAACACAGCCCACAGCAAGAGAGGGAGTTACATTCCCAGGGTCTTCCTTCATGGGTAGTATTGCTCTAAAACTATTTTGCTTTGGACCAAAGCTACACATTAAGTGTTCTCGAGCTGTTGAATCTAGAACATTCGAATTTCAAGAGACCAGGAAAGTTAGCCCAGCTGCCTCACTTACAGCTGGTGGAATTGAGGCTCAGACACACGGCTAACTGGAGCACGTGCCTGGCTGAGGGCCTGCCTACATAACCCCCAGATATTTCTTCCACTATGGCTGTAGCTCTGGGGAGGAGAGCAAGAGCATCAGATACAGTCAAGGCCTCTAAGGAGATCAGTCTCTGGGAGGAGAGGGGCCTTGGAGCTCATAACAAAGCCGCAGACCCTGGCCTAGGGGAGGGAATGGATTTCCTGAGGGCAGGAGGTTTGGATGGAGACTGGGAGGAGGAGGAAGAGTTGGAGCAGGAGGAGAGGGTGGGCCTGGGCCCAGGGGCCAGCAAGCACCCAAGGGAAGCAGGTGAAAGAGAGAGTTTGAAGCTCTGAAAACTGGCCAGTGCAGAAGTGAGGGGGCATGAAACAAGGCCAGGGAGTGGAAGGAGCGTTTAGATCGACTGTAAAATACTTTTATGGGTGCATTGTAATTACACACACACGCCCACATCACTTGGTGTCTTTCCTTCCGTATCCCACCCCGCTCTCCCTTCCTCGCCCCCACACATGCTAGCGAGATTGGTAGTGATACCTTCATGTACGGACATGACCTTATTTGAACTTTCCCTTTCCTCAGTCTTTGTTTCCTCCTCACTTCTCTCCCCCAATCCCCTTCCACTATTCCACTGGTCTCTCTCTTCATTCGATCGAAGTCCTCCCTTTTTTTTTTTTTTTTTGTTTTTTGCGGTACCGGGGATTGAATGCAGGGGCGTTCTACCTCCGTGCCACGCCCCCAGCCCTATTTTTTATACTTTATTTTGAAACCGGGTCTCACGAAGTTGCGGAGGGCCTCGCTAAGGAGAGAGAGAGAGAGAGAGAGAGACAGGGAGATAAGGGAGAGAGAGAGCGAGAGAGCTGAGGCTGGCTGCAAACCCGGATCCTCCGGTCTCCGCCTTCCAAAGTACTGGGATTACAAGTGTGCGCCACCACGCCCGGCTCGAAGTCCCTTTTGTTTCCTATTTTCCTTCTAACTTCCACATATGAGAAAAAACATGTGCCCCCTTGACTTTCTGAGACTGGCTGATCCCACTTAGAAAATGGATGGAACGAGAGAATATTAGATTGAAATTTAAACACAGTGGAGTTAAGAGTTTCAGGCAGAAGAACGAGAGGCGATGGGATTCAGTTTGCTCTCTGAGTAAGATCTCTCTGTCTGCTTGGAAGACAACAAGCCAGAGAGCACTGGTCTGATGTAGACCCTGGCTCCTTACCCTGTCCAAGGTGTCCCCATGGCCCAGTGACTCCATTAGTGTATGCATAGCTGGGATACTGGAGTCTAGCTTGGACTGCTTTAAAAGCAGGTGTTAAGCACAAAGTTGGGCATAGGAGGCCTGCCCTGGAAAGTCCGTGTGGCATGATTTGGGGCAAAAGCCAGATGATGGTGCCCTTACTAGTGTTTCAAGGTCATGGTGGAAGGTGGTGGGACCTGGAAGAAATGCGAGGATGCAGGAGTGGGTGTCGCGCAGCCAGGGTGCCCCGATGTGACTGGTCTGGAGAGGGGCCCAGGCCTCTTTTATCTGAGAATTTTATAGTTCACAAAGTTGTCTCACATGGTCTTTCTGTTTCTTGTCCCTTTGTCTTTCCCTCTGCTTGCTGTCTGTCTGCCTTTCCTTTCCTCCTGTAGGCAGTAGTATGATGCAGTGGATAGCATCGGCTTTAAAGAAAGGGAAGTCTAGGTTTGAATCACGGCTTTCAACTTACTAGCTGAGTCACTTTAGGCAGGTTTCTTAACCTCTCAGACTCTGTTACCTTATCTGTAAAATGGGTACATTGCTATTTTAGTCATAGACTTGTAAGGTTTGAACGAGGTAATGTGTGGAATACACTTATAAACTCGGCATATCATAGGTGCACGTTAAGCTGCCCTGCTCCTTCGTGAGTTCGGCATTTATCTGATACTGCTGTGGGACAGGCCCTGGCCATGTACTCAGGTTGTAGTAGTAATCCCCAAAACTCCTCTGTCAAGTCTTGGGTATGGAGCAGCGTCCCTAAACCCCAACTGCTGCATGTGAGGACAGTCTCTCCTCCCAGGGAGGGGCTGGGGACAGCTCTAGGTCAAGAGGTGGCTCTAGATGCTAAGGGACACTGTCAAGGGCTCAGGCCCTCAAATCTACCATGTCTTCCTCCTGAAGTCTCCTGTTCAACTCAAGTCCTCACACTGTGCCTGCCACTGTATGGTTGGCCCGGGGGTAGGTCCTAGGAAGGGCCAAGCTGAGTAAGTTGTAGGCCTTGGCCAGTCTGGTAGTGCCAACAGGACAGTCAGTGACAGCTGGCAGATTTTGAATGCGACAAAACCTTCCCCACGAGGAAGCGTCCAGAAGTCAGGCTCTTTAGCTTGGTGGGGAAAGATTCAGCACATCTTCCCACTTCAGAAGATTATCCTAGGAAAAATGGGAAAATGCCATTTTGGGGTTCCTTGGAGGCAGAACCAGGGCCCATGGTAGAAATCACCACATGGCATATTTTGTCTCCTTAAAGTAACAAAGCTTTTTAATACCTAGAACAGGCTGTCTGGTAAACAGCGCAAGCGCCACCTCTGGGATTGCTCAGGGTGTGATGAGGGGCGCGCCTGGTTTGGGTGGGAGGTTTGGTGGGATGACCTCTCCGCTTCCTAACAGCTCAGAGATGCCAGGGCTCTAAGTCTCCATTGTCAGGCCCACACAACCTTCTCCTGGCTGCCTGCCGGCTTCCTCCCTCTGGGGCTGACCCTGCAACTTACCTCACTCCTTCCTGAGCTCAGCACCAGAACCTGGCTGGGCCAATTTACCAGTCCTGGGACCTACATGTCAGGCTGCTGGGCTACGCATGAGTAGATCCCAGTCTGTTCTGTCTGTACAATTTAGTTCACCGGCTTCCTTTAGAGATTGCCTGCCTTTAGGTGTTTGTGTTTTCTTTCCTCGATCTGTATTTCACATGTATTCCACACCTCAAAAAATATGCACACCAGTATCTGTTATAAAACTGTTAAATTTAGTATTTTGGAAGATCGATGGCATAGTGGGTCTGGATTTGGGCTGCTGAACACAAAGCCATTACTTACTGTCCATAGTATCTTAGTTAAGCCACTTAACTTCTGTATTGAGGATTGAACCCAGGGTCACTCCACCACAGAGCTACATCCCCAGCCCTTTTAACTAACTAATTAATTAATTAATTGGTACTGGGAATTGAACCCAAAGGTATTCTATCTCCGAGCTACACTCTCAGACCGATTTTATTTCTTATTTGGAAACAGGGTCTCACTAGGTTACTGAGAGCCTCACTAAATTGCTGAGGCTGTCCTCAAACCTGTGATCCTCCTGTCTCAGCCTCCCAAGTACTAAGAGTACACCACCACTCCCTGCTGGCCCTTTTTATTTTGAGACAAGTTTTCACTAAATTGCTGAGGCTGGCCTGGAACTTACGATCCTTCTGCCTCAGCCTCCTAAATCGCTAGAATGACAGATCTGAGTCACCGTGTCTGGCTCAGTGTCATCTATTAAACAAGGTGATAATAATGCATAGTTTCATGAGGTGCTGTAAGACTAAAAAGATGATACAAGTAAAGTACATGGACCAATCCCTGGCACATCATTACATTTCCAATAAATATTAAGGGTGAATAATTAATACAAATTATTTTGTTGCCGAGCACAGGCGTGCACCCCTGAAATCCCAGTACTTGGGAGGTTGAGACAGAAGGATTGCAGGTTTGAGCCAGGCGTGGTGGCGCACACTTGTAATCCTAGTACTTGGGAGGCAGAGACAGGAGGATGCGGGTTCGAGGCCAGCCTCAGCTACTTAGTGAGGCCCTCCGCAACTTTGTGAAACCCTGTTTCAAAATAAAGTATAAAAAATAGGGCCGGGGGTGTAGCTTGGAGGTAGAACGCCCCTAGGTTCAATCCCTGCTACTGCAAAAAAAAAAAAAAAAA
>PVJS01008510.1:0-15141 GCA_004027185.1 Glis glis
CACAAATAAACTTATTTCTATAAACTGGAGTTTTCTTCAAGGCTTGTCTCCCTGGAATATAGGAGCAAAGGGAAAATACATAATTAAGACTAAATAAATAATATGAAATAGAGGAGGATTATTTTTGGGGTGAGGACTAAATATGCCCTAAAACACAAATTTCACTGAATTAGAACTCTCACTAGTTCTCTCCCCTCAAACATATCCCTTATTTTAAAAATACACCACCATTGCTAACCTCCAGAACAATACTTGTAATATTAAAGCTGCAAAAATGGGAGGATGCTTTGAAATGACTAAGTAGGGAAAAAAAAGAACACAGAAACACAGTTCCTAAGCAATCCATGACTTCTCTTCTGCAGACTCAGAGCAGCTTCCTCAGAAATCGCTTCCTGCCTCACACTTGGTGAGTACAAGATGGGACATCAAAGTTGCCAGACCACCTGTCTATATCTCAGTTTAGCCCATGCTATGATATGATGCTACTTTATAAGACAGGATATTATATGATTGGAGTTTGCAAAGTACAAAATACTTTCAAGGTAAAGATATAACTTCTGCTAAAGCATCCTAGATGTGACAGAAGATATGGAGTAACTCTTTCCTGTCACTTTGGGTTAACCTCCCACACAGGTGGGGACTTTTATATTGAATAAATGCAAACAGAAAAATAAATAGGCACCCTATTTTTAAAGCTTGGTAAAGCTGAGGCGACCTGGAGGAAACCACTCCAGACCAGTTGGTTCAGAGTACTGACTGTACACAAAGCCTAGTCTCCTGCCCCCTCCAGGCCTCGTATACCTCATGCAATGCTAGAAATGTGGAGGGAGGAAAAACCATTGGAAAAGTTGCAAGCACTGAAGTAGAAGGCATCGCTATTCAGTCCTGAGCATACACTTATTAACTACCATAAAGAAGCCACAGAAACTTGCAATAGCCTTCACTCTGACCCAGCCAAGAGAACTTGACATTTAGCAATACCCAAGAGCATTGCTTTACTTATTTATTGCTCAGCACAGACTCCTCAGGCTTCTGGATTTCTGAAGATCAATCTCTTTTCTCCACTAAACTAGCTCTGCCTCTTTGTGCAAGGCTACCTTAGCCAGCATGTCAGGCAATCCTCCTTTCTGACACTAACGAAGTTCAAGCAACCAAATCTTTCGGTTTTCGAGCAAAATTGCCAATCTATGATCACTCAGCTATAGTAGGCAAAATGGAAACAATCTCCATTGGAAAAAACAATCTAAGTATTTCCTAGAATAAAAGAATGCCATTAAAGAAGGGAACGAGTTTATAAGAATCTCCATGTCCACATATTTGGAAGGAGAGAGGTAAAACATTTGAATCACACATCCTTCTGGTTTATTCATTCGTTTTTTCTTCTTTTTCTTTTTGATGGCTGCATTCAAAATCAGTCTTCCTAGTCATCCTAAGTAAGGAGGACACTCCAGAATTTGGACCATATTGTAATGAGTCGAATGCCATGTCAGGGTTCAGAGTCATCATTCCTGAGGTCCCAAATTCCTTATCTACCACTTCTTTGGCAGCACAGACAGGATATTAGTGGCACATACTGGCAACGTGACTGGTTAATTCTTTCTTTGTTCAAATTAAACCATGGTATTCCCTTTTCTCAAAAAGACTGGCTCCAGAATGAAGAAAGATTGGAATGTGGGAAATCATTGCCTGAAAGGTACAGCGTGGCTATGAAATCGTGTACTCTGCTCAGTACGCTGCAACTAGCAGTCCCCAGACCTTCCCTGATCTAGACCTCTAAGCACAGTAGAACTGATTGAAACAGAGTGGTTCCAAAGGGTGACTGCATTGCATATTCCCTCAATACAAAGAAAAAGTGGGCACTATGCAATTCCAGCAGCAATTTATTTTTATATGAATTTTTCAGCTTCATTTTTCAGAGACATTAGAAAATATATTGACAATTCGGTTGTGTAATTTGCCAAGACTAACTGAAGCAGTTAATTGTGAGGTACTCAAGAGGTAAACCATCTCCAATTCAACTTGTTAAGCATGGATAGCTGAGGGTTTATTTTTGGCATGATATTAAGAGGATCATTGTCAATAGAATAACAGACATTTAGATTAGTTTTTAATCAAAGCAACTAATAAATATGCATTTGGTATATATTTCTTCAAGAACCAAGAGCAATTCCTCTGCCAATAAGCATGTTATCGTAGGGCACAGATTGTGTCTGAGTATTGAAACCTCACTTTTCTTCAGCTAAATGAGACTTCTATACTCTCTGAGCTTCACGTGGAGTGTCTTCTTTACATTTTCTAAGTAATCTCATCTTCAACCTATCTCTGTAATCCTAATTCTATGTTGTTGAAGGCATATCAAAGAACTGTAGACTCTACAGCATCCTTGAAGATTTTTTGGCCTACCTAGCTTTTTCTATTTATCTTTTACTTAGAAACCCTCTTTTCACCATAATATGGAATCACTGGAATCTAAGAAAAATCTTTCAATGATTTCATCATTTTTGTATGGTATATAATAAGTATTTAAAATGAAGCCTTTCACTTGTGATCAATATATTATTAAATATTTTACCACAAAGTTCATTTAACACAATTTTAATACTATTCATTTTGTATGAAGACAATTTCAGCTTTTTCCCACTTATAAGTAACCAAATATGTGTTTGTTTATCCCAAATACATATTATAAGAAAAATCATAATTTGTCTATAATTAAAATTTAAAATAACATTATATCAGGTTTTATTTGCTTACGATCAAGAATATGTTAAAAATGTACTTTGAGGTTTAACTATCCAATACTGTAAAAAATAAACAAACGTGCCACCTGATAATTGAAATGTCTGCATCACAAGCCTAAACAACTTGAAAGTCAGAACCCTGAGGAAAATAAAAAAGAAAAACCTAAACTCCAGTTCTCGGACCCACAATAAGGAGACACTAAAAAGGAACAAGCCTGCAGTGTATACTTTACCTCCTACACTCTGAGGATTAAAATTCCCTTTCCCTTCTAATAAACCAGACCAGCAATTTTCCTTGTTTCATATAATGAAAAGCTTAGCTTTTTTTTTTTGGTAAATGCAAACATTATCAAATTTGAATTTAGAGCCGGGTGCAGTGGCTCATGCCTATAATCCCAGTACTTGCGAAGCTGAGACGGAAGGATCGCAGGTTGATGGCCAACCTCCATAATGTAGGGAGGTCCTCTGCAACTTAGTGAGACCCTATTTCAAAATAAACAAATAAATAAATAAATAAATAAATAAATAGGGCTGGGGGTGTAGCTCAGAGGTAGAATGCCCTTGGTTTCAATCCTCAGTACCATAAAAACAAAAACAACAACAAAAAACCAAACTTTTTTTAAATTTAGTTAATGAAGTTTCATACCGGCACACGTAGGATACCATCTCTGTGTTACCATGTGTACCTTAAAATCTATTTAAAA
This sequence comes from Glis glis, assembly GCA_004027185.1. Lineage (NCBI taxonomy): Eukaryota > Metazoa > Chordata > Mammalia > Rodentia > Gliridae > Glis > Glis glis. The sequence goes on from PVJS01008510.1 coordinate 3,446, forward strand.
TTATATGACGTAGTGGTTTGATTATTAATTACCCCAAACCACAAAACTTCTTATTCCTTGGAATAGACCAAGTATCTATGCATCTTTCAGTAGTCTTCACTCTCAAAAATGTCATAAAACTTTCTCTGAGGTCTGGAGGTTTGAAAATTGATTCTTGTGAAGTAATCCTATTAAGTCAATGAGAAAAAAAATGCAAGGCAGGGAAAAGTATGCCACACTGACCACATTCAGAAAAAACAGTGCTAGGTTGTGCTAAATTTCCTCAGTACCTAACACCTACGAGTTTTATCATACCCAAATCTAGTCCGTTCTACTGTAACAAAACATATGCATTCCTAAAATTCTTAGTGCCCTGCAAAATCACACAGTAAAAACCAAGCAGCTTATGGGGTAAATGGGGCTTACGGTGCAACAATCAAAAACATTGTCAATAACACCTTTTTTTCAAAAGCAGGAAGCTAATAAAAATGGTAGCACATTTGCACACATGTTAAATGATTAAGAAATACATAAATGCTACAATAAATACGGCACTTTACCTCATTTAAAAACCTAGGATTTGCTGTGGAAATGGGTGAAGGAAGGGACATGTCTTGTGAGTTATTGTGACACGGTGGAAGAAGGGTGTTCTAAAGTCAGAGGGAAAGCTGTAACACCAGATATGGAGGGTGTGGCTCATGAAGCATCTCTGGTGTTCCTATGTGGCCTCAGTTGGTTGCAGTTTCTGCATTTTTACCTGGTGTTTCTCTCCGAGATCATCATGCATAAATGAACACAAACATTTGCTTTACACTTGTCTTTAATATATCAATTGTTTTGTAACAAATGTGTGTCTTCAAAACACATGTTATAGCAGAATTGCCACTACTGGAATTAATTACATGCATAAAAGAAATAAAGATAAAAATTCAGAGATTAGAAAATGGGGAAGTATTTAAAGATCATCTATTCTAATTCAAGTCCTCATATGATCAAAGAATGATCTTTCTTTTCCCTCCCTCCCTTCCATTCTCTTCTTTCTTTGGGGGGGGGTTGAATAAAGGGACATTCTGCTTCCAATCTATACCCCCAGTCTTTTATTTTTATTTGAAACATGGTCTTTCTAAGTTGCTGAAACTGGCCTCGAACCTGCTATCCTCGAGTCTCAGCCTCCTAAATACTGGGGATTACAGGAGTGCACCACCATGACCAGCTTGCTCCTTCCTTCCTCCCTCCCTCCCTCCCTCTCTCCCTCCCTTCCTCCCTTCCTTTCTTCCTCCTTGTATCTTGCCCCTATAGTTTCTGAGACTCTAGAAAAATTTTCAAGACCTAAAGTATACTAGCAAAAGTACCACAGAGAAGAAGCTTTCATGGAAAAAACAAGTGTTCCAGTCACAGACCATGTCCATGTATAAGGTGCCTCATCTGACATGTAAAGATTATTTAGGTGCCTTAAGAGTTGAGAAACACATCATTATTTTCCAAGAAGAATACTCCTTCTGGTTTAAAGGAGATGACTCTCACCCAAAATATTCATGCAAAAGAGAATGTTCTCAATTTGTTGGGTTCTCTCCATGTACCATTTTGAAGTTCATGTAGGAATACTGGGACTGGTATTCACAGTAATTTCTAAGACTGTTGTTATTAGTAGTACTGATACAGAAGTCATTATTTGTTTTGTGGGTGGGAAAATCATTAGTAAACCCCATTAGCCTTTTAAGTACAATTCTTCTACTTTCAGAGCTTTGGAAATTTGTAAGAGAAGCCCTATTTGTCTCAACATACATGTAGGAAGGATAGAACTAGTAACTTGCCCTTCTCCAATTCAACTAAAGAGGAAAAGGAAAAGATTTTGCAATGAATCAGTCTCATCTGATACGGCCTGTCAGAATCTACTTTGAAAACATTTCACAATTTGACACTTGGTATTTTGGAACACCCACCATGATCCAGGCACTCATGCAGGCTCCCAGAACCACCAGCTTCCCGGGAGGCACCTGGAAGCTGCACTATTTAAATACTCTACAAGTGAGCACTCTGAACACCCCCAGCTGGAGAATCACTGGTTCCAGCACTTGAAAAGCTATCATAAGACTGTTCCATATTATGCAAGGTGCATCCAGTTGAAATTCCCAAAAGGTAAGAAAGTTCGAAAACTTGGAAGAGAAGAAAAATTGAATATAAAGCAGAATTTTCAGAGTTATTTTTTCTTATTTATTTTTCTGTATACTAAGTAGGAGATGGCTGAGATAAAACATGTAAGGGAAAACTTTTAAGGTCTTGATGGGGATGTACTGCTCCCGGCCATCCCCTGTTGATTTTGAAAGAAAGGCAAAATCTGCCTGCTGACACATTTAAGAAACCAGAAAATGTAACAACAAAACAGGAGACAAAAGGCAGGGATGGGGTGAGAGTTAGGTGTGGGAGAGGAAGTGGCTCTAAATCCTGGTTCCCATTCTACCTGCTCGATCTCCAGCAGTACGGATGAAAACCTTTGAATCAGGGTCAAGGAAATAAAACTTTTCCCTTTTACAGATAACATCCTCCTTTCAATATCCGGATCATTTCTTGTCTCTTCTCAAAGCCTAATCACTAAAAAAACCCAGTATGTGATGCGCATATCACTAGGTGGTTTACATGCCTGCATCAATATGTTCTTTTGGAGGAAACATTTCTCATATGCTCCTTGGAACAAATTCTATATAGCAATAAATAAAATAAATTGACTTAAATTGGACATCCAAACATATACCTTTTCTTCATTTATGACTCATGAGACAGATTGATAAACAGAGCTAGATTGCAATGCACATCACATGCCCTGAGTAGCAGCCATCAAAGAATATATCATTAAAGAAATCCCCATCTCCAGTAAAATACATCTTTGGCTGCTACCAGTCCTTATAAATCAACAATGCTTAAGACAATAAGGTGTAATCATTATTTTTCAATAATGCTCGGTTGGTTTTCAAGTGTATAATCTCCATAGTGATGTGCAAACTTTTTTTAAAGTTGTTTCTTAACCAATGTAAGTTTTCCCCCAAATAATAAACAATCGATATTGTAGTTTTGATTATCTTAAGTTAGTAAGTTTAAAAACATAATCTTATAATATATATACTTTTCTAATAGTTCTTATTGCTAAGATTATTTTGCCTGTAGTTCAAGTCATGTTTGAATTCTGAATAGAGACAGAAAATTTTCCTCCAAACACACAGAAAACAAGAGGCATAAATGTTTATTTATATTTATTTATTCATTTTTGCGGTACTGGGGATTGAACCCAGGGGCATTCCACCTCCAAACTACACCCCCATCCCTATTTTTTTATTCTTTATTTTGAAACAGGGTCTCACTAAGTTGCAGACAGCCTCACTAAGTAGCTGAGGCTGGCCGCAAACCTGGATCCTCTGGTCTCAGCCTCCCAAGTACTGGGATTACAAGTGTGCGCCACCACGCCTGTCTTGTTTATTTATATTTATCAACATGTATTTGCCCATGCTAGAATAACTGACCAACCAATATAAATGTTACTACTCCATTTAAATAATTTTCCTTACTCTACTAAAATGCTTGGTAATTTTCAATTGATAAAAATGAATTCTGCTGAATTAAAATATTCCTATCTCAGCTTAAAATCACAACTCCTATTCCCAAAGTTTACAGGAATCATTTAAAATATTAACTCCACATATATCATATCTCTTCACTGGCCAACAGAAAGTTTTAAATAAAAAGAAACACCATAGAATCCAAAATATTTTTGTTTTTCCTTGAAAACAAGTCAATAAACATTCCATTGATAGCCATAAGATTGCCATAATTATTTTTCATTCTGATATTAAAAAAAAGAGAGCAGAGAGATCTAACAGGATAAGCTACAGAAGTCAAGCAAAAACTCTCATTCCAATCTTCCCTCAAGAGCCAATTAGCTGGAGGCCTCAGAAAAAAAAAATGCATCAATTTTTTGCAGCAACAAATTACAGAAGCCCTTACCTTTTAGTCAGAATAAGTGACAGATAACCAGAATAATAAACTCAGCAGGCATGCCTGCAATGCACATTTCTCAGTAGACTCCTCCTGCAGTCCCCAAAGAAGTGTGCATCAAAACTCCAGCCTGCCTGCTACATCCTTCATTCAAAGCCTGAGATACTTGCTACCACGGTAACAAGAAAAGGCCAGCCCAAGCAGTATAGTTTCTCAAAAAAAAAAAAAAAAAAACTTTGTCCTGGAAGAAGAGAGAGGAAAGGGACATGGAGAGGGAAAAAGGAAAAAGGGAGAGGAACAGAATAATTAACACTCATGAAGGTGAAGTGGTGTTTGCCATAAACTAAATGCACAGCAACCAGCTTTTTAAGTTTGAATGGCCCTGCTTGCCAAGTTCTGGAAGAATCTGCCCTATCTCTGCTGTCTCTTAAGTGGAGAAAAGTATGCAATGTATGCGTGTGTGTGTGTGTGTGTGTGTGTGTGTGTGTGTAAAAGAAAGAAGGAGAGCATGCTTGAATGTATAGACAAGGAAGGGAAGGGGGTATAGCTGGAGGGCTGGGGGGAGAGGGGAGAGGGAGAGGATGTGACCCACATATGGAATGAGCATTAGAACAATAAGGACAGGACCTCCAAGCCAGTGCACTCTGGGGCAGCCGTTTTCAAAACAAGGCTTCACAGCTTTGCAGGAAAGGGGGGGTGAGGGGAAACATAACACAAACTAATTGAAATAAGCAACTGGATACAAAATGAGCTGGCCAAATCACCAGCAATCAGCAATTGGGACATTGTAGGCTCCTGGATTTCATTTTTATGCAGCCTGTGGGCTTATTCTCCTCCTTATTAGAAAGCTCTTGGTCCCGGGGGTGTAGAATTCCAGAGGACCCAATTAACACCATACTTGGCAAGCTCCCTGATATGATCAATATGAAATAAGCTGCCTTTTAGCATCTCCATAAAATAAAACAGCCCGGAAACTGGGTCTGCTGCTTTTTTCATTTCCTTTGTAGAATCAAAGCCAAATTGGGGGGGGGGGACACATGCATGTATCAGACATTAAGTAAGGATAAAAAGGGCATGACTTGGTTGAACATATTTAAGAACCAAACTTGGGTCTAAGGGAGTTTGAAGTCAGTGAAATCCTCTCCCCTGCATACCCAGGTCTTTGTAGCCAGTAGGCTGTTTCACAAGTGAGCTTTTCTAGGTTTGACTCACAGGGCACACTAATGATTCTTTGTATTATAATGCTGATGCTTTGGCAAATGGTTGACTCATACATATTCTACAGAACATTCTCTGGTAAACATGACTCAGTTCCTTCTCACAGGAACCATCATACTATGTCTTCTTAAGAACTGGAATTCTCTCCCTGGTTCTAATTTCATTTCACTCTTAAACAACTGATTTTTTTTTCATAGTTCAGAGATAAAGAACGTGGTTCAGAGATAATGCTGACGTGTGTGTATGTGTGTGTGTGTGTGTGTGTGTGTGTGTGTGTGTTACTGGGGATGGACCAGAGACATTCTACTTCCAAGCTACATGCCCATCCCATATACACATATGCATGCATATATATATATATATATATATATATACAACATATATACACATATACACATATATGTACATATATACACACATATATACATATATATATATACACACACATACACACATACACATGTGTGTGGGAGGGGTATTGGGGATTGAACCCAGGGACAGTCTACTTCTGAGCTAAGCTCCTATCCCATTTTTTATTTTTTGTTTTGAAACAGGGTCTCACTAGGTTACTGAGAGTCTCACTAAATTGCTATGGCTAGCCTCAAACCTGTGATCCTCCTGTTTCACACCCCCAAGTAGTGGGATTATAGGCATGTAGTCATGTTATCATGTAACCATTACTGGCTCATTTTATAATATTTTATTTCTAGGGCAAATCATTTAATTTATCATTGCACACCACTTCTACATTCTATCCTTTGCTTACTGTGGAAACACAGAGATATCCAACCAATCTGTGAAAGAAAGAGATGGCAATAAAACTTTCCAAAATTACAAGTGTGCAGCACACAAACACAAAAACTGCAAAAATCAGGAGATGAAAGGCAACTTCAAAGTGAGTGCTGTGTTTCTGGTACTGTAGTTCTGATCCTCCGATTTCAGAAGTGTGTCACCAGAAAACAAAACATCCATGGCTTAAGTTTGGGGTTACCATAGCTAGGTTCAGTTCACATCTAGTTAAAAAAATCCCTCTGATGAAATTATAAAGATCAAATTTCCATAAGAATAAGCTCAATTTTAAATGTTCATAAAAAAAGAGGTCACTGATTCCCATGGGTCACTCCAGGTCTTAAAGAGTTAAATCACAGACTATGAAAACCTGTGTTTAAATAATCTTCTGGCAATGACACAAGCTAAGGAGGGACATAAAATGAATAAGTGACAGAAATGAGGGCCTGTCGACACCAACTCCAAATTTCATGCTCCTTGGCTTGATTCTGTTATTTTATTTAACACAGATTTCTGCATATTTTGCCTCTTCTTGTGAGGTCTGGTACTTCAATGTAGAAAACTGAAGGACCTTGGACCGTGAGCTTATCTGAGAGATAAAATGAAGTGGGAGGAACGGGTGGCTGGGGCTGGGGGCAGTGGTAGCAAGTGCTAGCTGGTGTTTATAGCTGAAGTCCCCAGGCAAAGTCTAAGCAGTGATACTTCCAAGCACCCAGAGTCTGCTCTTCAGGAAAGTGATCTTTTGCAGGAGACAAAGCTGATCTTCAGACTAGACTGCATGTGCTCCATTTCAGTCGGCTTGTAGGCATGTTTCCCATTTGCATCTACTTTTGTCTTACTTGATTATATTTCTGCCTAGCCAGGTAGAGGGCCAAATTAAACAAAGGAAAACTTTTGGAATATTCTATTTCGGCTTCAGCATGATGTTGTTTTCTTCTGTACTGTTTTGAAAGGGAGCCAGGATGTAAACAGGCTGTGTTGTCTTATACAGGACTGCCTTGGGCAACGGCTTCCCATAAAGCAAGAGCAGACCCAGCTACTGCCGAGCCTGATGCTTATTCCATTTGGAGGACCCTCTTTAGGAAAAGAATATGAAAATCATGAATTTAAATGTAAGTAGAGATAGCAGCAGTGAAGGCGAGCAGCGACTCGCTCCACGAGTGACACAGACCCGAACCACTGTGTTGGCAGAAGCGGCAGCGGCGCCATCTGGCAGACCGCAACGCAGCTACTGGCGTTGCGGCTTCTGCAGGCCACCAACAAAGAAGACAGGGACCTCTTCTAAAACCAGCACTGCAGAGCATCAGCGACAAAAGCGAGCAGCAGTTCGATCCACACTCGGCAGAGTCCCCAGAACCTGGAGGCCTGACCAGAACCTGTGGCAGTGGCTGAGCCCACCCCCCCACTGCAGAGATTAAGAACAGTGCTCGACAAGCAGTCCCAGGGGGAGACCACCCAGTGCAGCCACAGGGACTCACAGGGTCTGAGACAGTGCAGATTGCCCTGGTGGAGGCGGGAGTGGGGTCTGCTGTGGGACGTGGTAGACGCATGGATAAGCAGACAATCCCTGGTGACATTTGGGTGGGACAGACTTGCAACCCGGGGGTCGCAGCACCCTTATAGAGTCCCCGGGGATAGCCACAAGACATACAGCTGTGGTACCTGGGGAAAATTGGATCAAACCAGCCCTCCCAGTGGAAAACGTGGAATTCCGTGTTTACACACAATCGGGGCAAAGCGACAACCACTGCTTCTGTAGGCAAAGAGAGACACAAGCCCAGGGCTCCCTGCTGGTGACTCCTACCATAAGTGTAGACAGAGAGAGACATAGGGACAGCCCAAGTGGAGACCGCGGAAACCCACGCTTGCAGAGAGAGGGGCAATAGTCGCACTGGTCCCACACACAGGTAGTGAGAGGCATCAGGCAAGGGTCCCAATCACAGAAGGAGACCAAGAACTGGGCCTGCAAATGGACATTATACCGAGCAAGTGAGAATAACCACTCAGTAAAGGCTACTCACCTTTAAGGCTCACCTAGTAGCAACTATCTACCCCCAGGATAAGAAAATATAAAGGGGGAGGGATTTGACATAGGATACCTACAGAGTGAGAGAGGAAGAGCTACCAAAAGCAACAAAGGTATAAACATAAGAAACCTGAAATCATGAAAAGGAAGAATAGCAAAAAAACAATGAGCCCCCACAATCCCACAACAACAGAACCCACCAACACAGAAGTGCAACGATTGCCAGAAGGACAATTCAGAACTTCAACAGAGGAAATGATACAGGATTTCTGAAAAGAATTCAGAGAAAGCCTGATAGAAATGAAGGAGCAAATAAGCACAAATCAAAAAGAAGCCCTGAAAGAAGTGAAGGATGCAATAATTGAAATGAAGGCATCAATACAGACCATCAACAATAGACTAGACCACATGGAAAACAGAATCTCACTCTTAGAAGATGACCTTTCCAAAAATGAACACATAGTATATAAATTAGAAAAAACAATTCGATAGCATGAATTGGACATTGAGGAGATCTCACCCAGTCTTACAAGAGCAAACATAAGAATAATAGGCATAGAAGAGGGATTAGAAGCTGAAACTAAATCTATTCAGAGAAGTAATATTAGAAAATTTTCCAAACATACAGAAGTCAATACACAGGTACAGGAAACATATAGAACCCCCTATAGACAGGATCAGAGAAGAGGCTCACCACGCCACATAATAATCAAATTGACCAATGTAGAGGCCAAGAAGAGAATCTTAAAGGCAGCGAGAGCAAAAGAGCAAGTAACATTCAGAGGCAAACCAATAAGAATCACTCCCGATCTTCCAAACCAAGTCATGAAAACAAGGACGGCCTGGAGCGACATACTCCAAACTCTGAAAGAAAACAACCTCCAGCCAAGATTTGTCTACCCAGCAAAGATATCTATCAAATTTGATGGAGAAGTAAAAACCTTCCATGACAAACAGAAGCTGAAAGACGTTATGTCTTCCAAACCAGCATTAGAGAAAAAGCTCAAAGAGATTAATTACAAAGAAGAAAAAATAAGGAAACACCAGAACCAGAGAAACAGTGATTTCCATCAAACAAACAACTAGGCAAAGAACAAACACTACCTCAAACAGAAATTAAATCTCAAAATGTTAGGAATGAAAACCCATCTCTCAATAATCACGCTGAATATAAATGGCCTCAACTCCCCAATCAAAAGACATAAGGTGGCAAAATGGATTCAAAATCACAATCCATCTATACGCTGCCTGCAAGAAACATACCTTACAAGTAAAGATGTGCACAAACTAAAGGTGAAGGGGTGGAGCAAGGTAATCCATGCTAATGGAACTCGAAAACAAGCAGGAGTAGCAATTATGATATCAGACAAATGTGACTTCAAACCTAAACTTATCAGAAGAGACAAAGAAGGTCATTTCTTACTGGTGAAAGGAACAATCCAGCAATAGGATATAACAATAGCCAACATTTATGCCTCAAACATAGGTGCAGCCACTTTCATAAGAGAAACCCTTCGTGACATTAAATCACACATAGACCCCAATAAAATAATATTGGGAGACTTCAACACACCTCTCACACCACTAGATCGATCTTCAAGATAAAAGGTCAGTAAAGATGCCTCTGACCTAAGGATTACCATAAACCAAATGTACCTAGTAGACACATACAGAATATTCCACCCAACTACAGCTGAATTCATATTTTTTTCAGCTGCTCATGGAACTTTCTCTAAGATAGACCATATTCTAGGCCACAATGTGAGTACTAGCAAGTTCAAAAAATGTGACATAATCCCCTGTGTCTTTTCAGACCATAATGGAATGAAACTAAAAATCAACTATAAGAAGACCCAGAGAAACCTCATAAACATGTGGAGACTGAATGCCACACTGCTGAATGAGGAATGGGTAAAAGAAGAAATAAGGGGAGAAATTAAGAAATTCCTAGAAACAAATGAAAACAGAGACACGATATATCAAAATCTCTGTGACACCCTGAAGGCAGTATTAAGAGGAAAATTCATAGCACTGAGTGCCCACATAAGAAGAACAGAAAATCACCAAATAAATAACCTAATGACACACCTCAAAGCCCTTGAAAAACAGGAACAGTCTAACCCCAAAGCTAGTAGAAGACAGGAAATTATTAAAATCAGAGCAGAAATCAATGAAGTAGAGAATACAAAAAATACAAAAAATCAACAAAAACAAAAGCTGGTTCCTTGAAAAAATAAACAAGCTAGACAAACCACTAGCCAACCTAACCAAAAGAAAGAGAGAATCAATCCAAATTATGAAAATAAGAGATGAAAAAGGGGATATTACCACCAACAGCACGGAAATCCAGAGGATAATCAGAAACTACTTTGAAAAACTATACTCCAACAAAATGGAAAACCTAGAAGATATTGACAAGTTTCTAGACATGTACACCCTTCCTAAGTTGAATCAAGAAGACATAGAAAATTTAAATCGACCAATAGCAATAAAGAGCCTACCATCAAAGAAAAGCCCAGGTACAGATTGTTTCCCAGGTGAATTTTATAAAGCCTTTACAGAAAACTAATCCCAATACTCCTCAATCTATTCCGTGAAATAGAAAGAAATGGGACTCTCCCAAACACATTCTATGAAGCCAACATCACACTAATACCAAAACCAAACAAAGACAGCTCAAGAAAAGAAAACTACAGACCTATATCTTTGATGAACTTAGACGCAAAACTTCTAAACAAAATACTAGCAACACGCATTCAAAACCACATCATGAAAATCATACATCATAACCAAGTCGGGTTCATCCCAGGAATGCAAGGCTGGTTCAACATACGAAAAACAATCCATGTAATCCACCACATAAACAGAACTAAAGACAAAAATCACATGATCTTTTCAACAGATGCTGAAAAAGCATTTGACAAAATCCAACACCCATTCATGATAAGAACACTGCAGAGAATTGGAATAGAAGGAACATACCTCAACATCATAAAGGTAATATACAATAGGCCCACAGTCAACATCATACTGAATGGGGAAAAACTTCGAGAGTTCCTTTTAAAAACAGGAACAAGACAAGGATGTCCTCTGTCACCACTCCTTTTCAATATAGTACTTGAGACTCTAGCCAGAGCAATAAGGCAAGAGAAGGAAATAAAAGGAGTACAAATAGAAAAAGAGGAACTGAAACTATCTCTCTTTGCATATGACATGATATTATACTTAGAAGATCCAACAAAGTCAACTAAAAGGCTCATAGAACTGATCAACAAATTCAGCAAAGTGTCGGGATACAAAATCAATCTTAAAAAATCAGAAGCTATTCTGTATGCCAACTATAAATCCACTGAAAAAGAAATCCAGAAAACATTTCCACTCACAATATCCCCCAAAACAATAAAATACTTGGGAATAAACCTAACCAAGGAGGTAAAAGACCTCTACAAGGAAAACTATAAAACATTGAAAAACAAATTGAAGATCTTAGATGATGGAAAGATCTCCCATGCTCTTGGGTAGGCATTCTCCCAAAAGTGCTCTACAGATTCAATGCAATACCCATTAAATTACTAAAGTCATTCTTCACTGACTAGAAAAATCTGTCCTTAAATTCATTTGGAACAACAAAAAACCCAGAATAGCCAAAGTAGTACTCAGCAACAAGAACCACGCAGGAGGCATCACAATACCTGAC
>PVJS01008510.1:15241-32600 GCA_004027185.1 Glis glis
CAATTGATTTTTGACAAAGGGGCTAAAAACACCCAATGGAAAAAGGATAGCCTCTTCAACAAATGGTGCTGGCAAAACTGGCTAACCATATGCAGAAAAATAGAAATAAACCCCACTTTCTCACCCTGCACTAGAGGCAACTCCAGATGGATCAAAGACCTAGAAATCAGACCAGAGACCTTGCAGCTACTCGAAGAGGGCATAGGCCCAACACTTCGACACATAGGCACAGGTAAAGACTTCCTCAACAAGACCCCAAAGGCACAGGAAACTAAAATGAGGATTAATACGTGGGATTGCATTAAACTAAAGAGTTTTTGTGCAGCAAAGGAAACAATCAAGAACCTCAACAGAGAGCTCACAGAATGGGAGAAGATTTTTGCCAGCTACTCCTCTGATAGAGGACTCATATCTAGAATATACAGAGAACTTAAAAAATCACCACTAAAAAAACAAATAACCCAATCAAAAAATGGGCAAGTGAATTAAATAGACACTTCACAGAAGAAGAAATACAAATGGCCCATAAATGTATGAAAAATGTTCAATATCATTAGCAATCAGAGAGATGCAAATCAAAACTACCCTGAGATTTCACCTAACCCCAATTAGAATGGCAATCATTAAAAACACAAACAACAACAAATGCTGGCGAGAATGTGGAGAAGTAGGAACTCTACTACACTGTTGGTGGAATTGCAAATTAGTGCAACTGCTTTGGAAAACAGTGTGGAGGATCCTCAGAAGAATGGGAATAAACCTACCGTATGACCCAGCAATACCACTTCTAGGCATCCACCTCAAAGAACTAAAACCCAACTACCAGACTAATGCATGTGTATCTATAGCTGCACAATTCACAATTGCCAAACTTTGGAACCAGCCAAGGTGTCCATCGACAGATGAATGGATTACAAAACTATGGGATATGTACACAATGGAATTTTACGCAGCCACAAAGAAGAACAAAATCACATCATTTTCAGGGAAATGGAGAGAACTAGAGAACATTATGCTAAGTGATATTAGTAAGTCACTAAGAGTAAAAAGTCGGATGTCCCCCCTAATCTGTGGGAGCTAGATAGAATGGGACTTAGAAGGGAAGAAGAAGAAATCTTTAGATGGACAAAGAAGGTGACCTAACTGAGGGAGTTGTGAGGGGGGTGGAGGGAAACACACTATAGCACATGATGTACATACATAAACTTGTAAGACTCAATCACTATCCGGAGCATGAAAGGGAGGGAAGGGGTAGGGAATAGGGTGGGATTGGAGGGAGGGCTAAATGAGCAATGTGTGCATGTATGACGTTGATACCCTGACATATATCAAAATGTATAATTAAAATGCACCAATAAATGAACATAAAAAAATAAATATAAGTAGAGGTCCTCAGAACAGGCTTCTTGAGGGTGAAGGATTCTGAAACTTAACCTATAACTCTTGCAGACACTGTGCCTCTCCTGCCAAGGGGCCTCTGAGGGAGCACACTATAGAAGGTCCAGCCACTGAGGGGGGACAGGGGGGCTGGCACTTCCCTCCTCTGCAGCAGAACTCTGAGAGCCTTTCTTATGGGTGGTAATAAAGGAGAAATTTGTCCCAAGGAGCTAAATTCAGTCCAAAAATTCAAGTAAAATGATAACATGAAAGGGAAGCCCATTATTTGCTTTTATTTTCTGAAGAGAATAACTAGCTAGCTGGGTGTGATGTTGCAGGCCTATAATCCCATTACTTGGGAGGCTAAGACAGGAGGATCATGAGTTTAAGGCCAGCCTCAGCAACTTAGTAAGACCTTTAGCATCTTAGCAAGACCCTGTTTAAAAATAAAAAAATAAAATATGGTTGGGTGTAGTTCAGAGGTAGAATAATCCTGAGTTAAATCCTTAGTACGGAAAATAAAAGAAAGAAAAATAAAAAAAGGACAAGCTGCGTGCAGAGACAGGGAGTCAATGAATCTAGTAGTTCAATAAAGCCTAATATCTCACAAATAGAGTAGAGTTTACTTTTTAAGAAAATAATTTCAAGCCGAGCATAGTGGCACATGCCTGTAATCCCAATACTTGGGAGACTGAGACAGGAGAATTGCATTTTTGAGGCCATTCTCAGCAACTTAGAGAGCCCCAGTTTCAAAATAAAAAATAAAATAGGGTTGAGGATATAGCTTGGAGGTAGAATTCCCCTGGGTTCCGTCCCTAGTACTAACAACAACAATAATAATCATTTCAAATTCATAAAAATGTTGAAAAATGCCTACAAAGAATTTAAATCTACCCTTCACTTTGTTTTCCCAGGTGATAGCATCTTACATCACTATATAACTATGGTAGAAAATTAATATTGATACAATACCACTAACTAAATGCTAAATGTTCCATATGTGTCCTTTTGCTGGTACAGAATCCAATTTGGGAAACAACACTGAATGTAGCTGTCATGTCTCTTTAATGTTTGCCAACCCATGACATTTCCTTCATCCTTCTTTGCCTTTTATAATTTGGGCATTTGAAGAGTGCTGGCTAGTTATGTTGTAGACTGTCTTTCAGTTTGGGTTCATCTAAATGCCTCCAGAGTATGGAGTTTGGAAAAGAATATGTACAAGTGATGGTCTTTCTCTTGCACCATATCAAAAGGTAGGTGGTATTACTATGTCTCATTATTAGTTACACTGACTTTGACCATTTGGTACCTTTGATATTTGCTAGGCTTCTCCACTTAGAGTTTTTCCTTTTTAGCTTATGAGTTTCTTGTGGGGAGATACCTTGGAACTAAGCAAATGTCTTGTTTCTCATCATTCTTTCTGCCCACTAATTTTAGCTCCCATTGAGGATTCTTCCTTACAACACTCATTGCTGTGACGTTTGCCAGTGGCGATTTTCTATTCCATCATTCCTTCTACATTTAGGAAATAGAATTTTATTGTCCAGAGGAGCTGTCCCTTATAGAATAGGGACTTTTAAAAGACAAAAATCAAATTACCCCCAGACCAATATAATTGGCCACTCATCTGTAAAATAGCATTCCTCAGTGCCACCTGATTTTTGACAATGTGAAAACTCAAATCTTTCACTTCCAGCCTTCTGTTGGCATTTTGAAATTCGTCAGCAGCTTCTCTGCTGTGAAGGAGAGGGCAGAAGCAGAGAGGACAGAGAAATGCCATCAATTTCCTATTAGTAACTATGGCTTATAATGAGAGAATTTTGAAACAAATGTGTAACTTTTCTTACAAATATCTATTAATCAAACATATCCAGTATGTCCAATTTACATCCTTTTTGTCTAGTCCAGAATTGGATTCAGAAACCTACATTGCATTTTATTATCATACCTGAGTTGGTCTGATCCATTTAAAGGATCTTCCATGCCCGGTATGCTGCACCTGTCCCTGACAAAAAGCCCCATAGGATGGCTCATACTCCAGATCTCATACCCTCTGGCCACCAACACCCCTGTACCCCATCTAGTCTCCATGTCTCGGCTTTGTTTTTGCCTTGCCTTACCTCATCTCCTCCAGGTCAACACAGGATCTAGTTTCTCTGCATCTCAAACATAAGCTCTCTTCTTAACTTTTGCTCCTCAGATAATGTCCTCCCAGTTAGAACAGGAAAGACCTTATCTCTCCCATGCTACTGTGTTCTGATCAAAGACAGGACCAGGATACTAACAATTTTTGCCCCTTCACATCTGCAAACAACTAAGAGACGACAACATAGTGGGCTTAACTACAAGCTTTTACACTTAATTTTCGGTCACAAAACCTACATGAATACAAAGAAAGTCAACCAAGAGGAAATTCTGTGAGAACAAGAGAATGTATTCATTCTACAAATAGAAGGCCACACTGTTATCAAGACCTAGGCACTTTCCCAATGAAGACACAAATCCTCCCCAATTCTTTCTCCCTGCTACCTGAAGGTGCAAATCAATCAGGCTGCGATAAAGAGCAAGAAAAAGACTTGAGAAGCTAACCATTGGTTCAGTCACTTCCAGAGAAACCACTCTGAGAATTCGCATACCCAGAGGAGCTCCCATGGAAAGCAGTACCAAGGCACTCCTGAAGCTGGTTTGCCACACAGGACCAGAAATTTACCTGGAAAGGACCAAGGAGAGAAGAGAAAAGTATTATAGCTGGGTGTAGTGGCACAAGCCTATAGTCCCAGTACTTAGGACTGAGATAGGAGGATCGCAGTTTTGAGGGCAGCCTCAGCAACTTAGCAAGATCCCATTTCAAAATAAAACATAAAATAGGGCTGGGGTGTAGCTCAGAGGTAGAATTCCCCTGGATTCAAGTTCTAGTACCCCCCTCACAAATTTAAATAGTATTATGACAAGAATGCAAGAGAGTAGATTGAAAATTACATCACATAACTCCCTTATCTCCAGATGCATAATCTAAAAATACCCTTTCAAACCATTAAAATAACAAGTGGAATATGTTGTCCAACCTCATGGGCTTTCAAATAAATTCCCTTTCCTTTCCTTCCCTCCTTCCTCTCCCTCCCTCCCTCCCTCCCTTCTTCTCTTTCTTTATTTCTTTGGATTGAAACTAGGGCCATTCTATCTCCAAGCCTCCAAGCTACACCCCATATACCCCCAACCCTTTATAAATTTGAAACTAGGTTTTGCTAAGTTGCTGAGTGTCTCACTGAGACTGGCCTGGAAACTGCAATCCTCCTGTCTTAGTCTCCCAGGAGTACTGGAATTACAGGTGTACACCACCATACATGACTCAAGTGAAATATTTTACATAAGCACACAATTGCTAAAATAGGGTTCTATATTTATTATTTATTATTGGAATCTAAAACCCTCTAAATTTTCTGCCGATGCTCTGTATTTGTCAATATTTGCATCACTGGCTGCCAAATTTTTGTTCAAAGTTAAGTGTTCAAGTGATGACGTGAATTCAACTCACTTCTGTATGACATTTGTTTCTCATTTGACTATCCATCCCAAACTACAAATATTTCACACACATATGCACACACACACACACACACACACACACACACACACACACATACACACACATACTTTAAGATAGCTTATTCCCTAAGCTGTATTATTGGAACTTAGAGCTAAACAATAAACTTATTATTCTTAAGTCCATTTTTATGGCCAGAAATTCAAAGACTTTCTATACTAAAGAAGAGCAAAATACTGATGCCAAA
This sequence comes from Glis glis, assembly GCA_004027185.1. Classification (NCBI taxonomy): domain Eukaryota; kingdom Metazoa; phylum Chordata; class Mammalia; order Rodentia; family Gliridae; genus Glis; species Glis glis. The sequence goes on from PVJS01008510.1 coordinate 20,410, forward strand.
CCTTCCACTTGGTTGAATGTGTAGGACTCAGTTCTTCAAATCCTATGATCAAGACTATGTTAGTCCTTCAAAAAGCGTTGAATATTCAGATGATCCTTGTAAGAGTTGGAAAACTGTGTGATCTCTGATGTGAATCTTCTAAAGACACTCACAGCTTCAAGTGCTGGTATGTAGTAATAGGAGGTCTCCTTTCTGGCAAATAGGTAGATAATCCCCATCACTGTGCAACAGAGGGACAGTGCAAGAGAGAAAACAATGAAACAGAATTTAAAAACTAGTGCCAATGGAACAATCCCCAATTTAAAAATGCATGCCTTGGAAAAATAACCAATTAAACCTTCTGCTTAGAGAGGTTTCTTTCTTTGTGCTTAGGAATCAGCACAGATTTAAAATTATACAGGGCCGGGCGTCGTGGCGCACACTTGTAATCCCAGTACTTGGGAGGCTGAGGCAGGAGGATCACAGGTTTGTGGCCAGCCTCAGCTACTTAGTGAGGCCCTCCGCAACTTAGTGAGACCCTGTTTCAAAATAAAGAATAAAAAATAGGGCTGGGGGTGTAACTCGGAGGCACAATGCCCCTGGGTTCAATCCCCAGTACCGCAAAAAAAAAAAAAATGTATACAAGATATCACAAGCCTTCTCCTTAGTGGGTATTGACCAAGCATCCATGGACACATCACACTGTGGTAGACGCCAAACACTTTTGGTCCAAACTGCAAACACTAATGAAGTTGGAGCGTGTCCCTGTGATTCACACTCCTAAAAAGCTCTCCCAACCTATTTTTCCACAAGCGCCCACTCTGCTCATTAGCTATGCACTCAAATGAAGATGACAAAGCCTGAATCCATGCTTATTTCCATAGTTGTTATTAAGTAAATACTGTTTTGGTGAATAAAATTAAACTAAACCAACAGTATATGAAATGACTTCTTTCCCTTCCTGGAAATCTTATTAACATAACACTGCCAGACAAATTAATCAACACTATACAATTGTTAAATGATTAGTAAAAACAGTGATTATAATAATAAATTCCAACTTGAGACTATTTCTCATTCAAAGTAGGGCTATTTATTCTGTTTGGATTTTTCTGCCAGTATGGAAAAAAAATGTTTACAAATGTAGAGACTGTTTGTAAACACAGCACCTTTCTATGCCATTCTAGAGGTTAGATACTATTTCACAAATGGGTTATTTCTACCAATTGTTTTTAGCAGTTTTACTTTTCTTTTCCCTAAATTAAACTTAATATACAAATAAATGGTGCCAAGTCTGGAAAAAACACTTAGGAATAAAATAACCTTTTAAATAGCAAGCTTAACATGAGAAAGGGTAGGTGGATAATTATAATTTACATCTTCATAATATACTGCCAGAGTTTTCAGTTGACACTAGTTCAGCTACTTTAGTTCATTATGTAGTCATGTTATAAAGGCTATTTTTATCTTAGAATTTCAGCTTCTGTGACATAAAACCACCAGCAGTTTTGAATATTATTATCCAGTAGTATCTAAAATTTTTTCAGAGACATAGAGGTTTATTTAGGAAAGCAAGAAATACACATTCAAGGGACAATGTGGTCTATCTCCAGAGTGAGAGATGCGTGTACTTAAAATTTCTATAGAGAAATATTTTGCACCATTTTTAGGCAGTTTCCACCACTGAGGCTAATGATCACCAATGAAAAACAAGCAGCCATGTCTCCTTGTAGTGGAGAGGGTCACGGTGTGTGTGTGTGTGTGTGGTGTGTGTGTGTGTGTGTGTGTGTGTGTGTGAGTGGATGCACATTCACATTTCCATCCCTGAATCAGAGCGAGGAGGGGTTAACCTCCTGACCTTTTATGAGGATTATGTCAATGGAATTTGGGGAGTTTCTGTAGAGTTAGGCTATTCATTGAATGATTCAGGGCTTCTTTGGGCCCTTTGGAAAAGGTTGGGGGATTGTGTGGATTCTTGTGTATGTAGCTTATCCTTAATAAATAACAGCAAGGAAACTCTAGATCTAATATGAGGCATATGGAGATGTAGTTATGACATCTGAAACTTCAATAATCAAGAGCTTCCTGCTCCCCTGGAATAACTGAAACAAATAAGAAGCTCACTCAGAATACAGGAACAATAATAGGGGCTTCTCTGGCTGTGGGAGTCCCAGAGCTGAGACTCATGACTATGTGTCCCCAGTCAAGAGAGGCGCTAGACTTGCCATCCAACAAAGCGGTTCTCTACCTCTGGCCCATCACACACCCTAGACTACAAAGATAGGCATCGGGTAAAGATGACATTTTGGTAAAGAGCTTGGGTCCTGGAATTGGGTATACAACCTATGTCCCTCCCTCTTTAGGAGAGGAAGCAGATCCTATAGGAAGAGGGAGATGCTCCCCAGCCATCTCTGGCCAAGTGAAAGGGACTTTTTGTAGTTGGGACACTTGAGTGACCAGAGCTCCAGGGTTTCCAAGTCTCAGGCTTATCGATTATAGTAGACACTCTTCTTTGTCCACTTATCCTCTTCCTTTAACCACATGTGTCCTTACTCTTTCTGGAACTATCAGCAGTCATAAAGCACAAACGAAAAACAAGTCAGCTTTCTTCCCTCTCAAACATAACTCATATATTAGCAGGGGCCAGCTGACATGGAGGAGACAAACTGCTGAGCAAGACAAGGAGATCAGAAGCCAAACCTTGACCCAGAGCTGCTGGTCACCAAAAGCACACGAGTAAAGGATTTGGGGCTCCATGATTCAAAAAGAGCTCATTTTCTGTACAGCATCACCTAAGTAAAACTCCATGAAAGGTCAGCAACCAAATGCAGCAAAAGCAAAATGCTATCCTGCTGCTATTACTGTCGAGGTACCTGAACAACTCAAGCAATCCCAGAGAGAGTGGAAGACACTGTGAAAAATTGTGGGGAGATCATTTTTTAATAATAACAGTGTTGTATTAGACCAGAAACACAGCCAGGCAAAAAGGAAACCAAATGTGATTCATGTATTTGACAAATATGTGTAGAAGGCTTTCTATGGGCCAGGCATAGTCTACCTGCAGAAAATGCAGCAATCAAGAGAGAAAAGATCCCCACTCTTAAGGAGCTCACATTTGCTAGCACCAGAAAAAAAAATACAAAATTTCACATGGTGACATGTGCTATGAAGACAACACACCTTGCTGAAATGATGAGAGACTAGGATACGGGGAAGGGTCAATTTCAGGTAAGGTAGACAGGAAAGGTCTCCCAGAGACCAAGTCATCAATTCAAAGATCTGTGGGGAAAGGATTCTAGACAGGGAATAGTCATTGCAAAGCCACTGACACAACAGCCTGCCTGCATTCCTGTAAACTTTCACTGAGCTTCTACTCTTCATGAAAGCGAATAAGACAAATCCCCTGCCTTTGAAGTTCTCAAGCTCCACTGGGGAACATAGACCCAGTAACATGGTAAGTATATATCCCAAACTACACAAATATACCAATGCAAAGAGTCTGTGAAAGTGACCTACAAATATGAACTTGATTGAAAAGGTAGACTTTGCTGCAAGGCTTGCTAAAAACAAAATTCTAAGCATAGGAAATATAATGAGCAAATACAAGTACACGACCCATCGGTGGCCTACATGTGTGCCCTGTTGAAATTCCTCTTGTAACGTACAAGCACCCAATGATGTGGACTGTTTTATATTTTCCCCCATTGTTGGAATGTGCATTTTTTTAACAACAGGGATCTTACTTATTTCGAATCTTGAGCATTTAGCACAATGCCTAATCTAGCAGATTAGTTGATGTCTGTTAATCTAGAGTCAGTTGATGCCTGTTGAATTATGGAAGGAGGAATAAAGAGAAGGGTTAATGAAAGTTTGTGAAAGGTGGTAAGTGCTAGGTTGCAGAGATGGACTTCTTTCTATCCATATCAGGCCTTCCAAGGATTTACAATTCACAGCAAACCTTAAGGATGACAAAAATGAACTTAACCTACTCATGAACCTGGAAGCTTCCCTTGTAAAGCCTGTGTTAGTAGTGCTGACAGCTACTGCTGATGTTGTTTAAATGAAGATGTGGCTTTTTGTTTCCTTCATTGAAGAGACATATATTAATTGTAGTGCTTTTGAAGACATGAAACTTTGTTTTAAAAGCTTGATAATCACTTCTACCTTAGGTCTCCTGCTGTGATTGTCAAATATAAGTTCTCACCTATTTGCTGGGACTCACCCCCCTGCAATTACTGTTCCACATTGAATCTGTCAATCCATATGTATGTATTGTCTTCCTCCTTTGTGCATTGCCCAGAGTTATGTGAGTGAAAGCACTCGCTTCACACCTGAAAATCCTAAAGCAGCCTTAATGGCCTTTGGAAAGGGAAGCACAGCCTGTGTTAACCCTACAGGGTTAGGGTTAGGTCACTACTGTACTCTATTATCTAGTCCAATCATTTCTTCTCATCTTAAAAGATTTAGTCCAACCCATGTAACTAGGTTGGCTCTGGGAAGAACTCAGATGACAACTTGGGTTTTCTGACTCCAGATTCTCAGGAAGTTTACCTTGTTTTTCTCAAGGGTTCTTCTATGATGCTTAATACAAGCAGTTAGCAATTTCAAAGCTCAGCTCAATAACTCATATTGATTAATCATCCTTATACCCAACATCACAACTATTCTTACTTCTGTCTCTGTACCTCAGTGTACCTCTCAATCTCTGCTCCCTTTGCAGACCTCCACCAGATGTTAGGGAATAATGCTCCTTGAAGCTCTGAAGCTATACCAAGCTGGGCCCCCTCCAGTGTAACCGTGTTCAGCAGCAGGAACTCTAGCACTGCGACAGATGCAACACTTTGCCAGCCAGAAATAACACAGATGTGGTAACAAATCTTCAAGCACACAGGGCTTAAAGATGAGATAAGTGTTCTGAACTTCAACAAAAAGGAACAGAGATGAAAGAAGTCTAGCTGATAAACTAGATGCTTTCCTTCAAGAGATCCATCTTCCTTATGAAAAGGAGCCAGGGGATTTAGCCCATCAGGTTCAGTAAGAGGCTTGATCTCACTCATATCCTGACAAGTTAAAGATACTTTGTTGAAATTGAAAAAAAAATTAGTTATTTATATGGAATAAGGACATCTGGCCTTGGCAAAAAAATTAGAAGTGTTTAAGTGATCATATTTAATAACACAATTGGTTATCATGAAGAAGATAATGAAAAGTAGTTGTCCATCTCATTGATGTTAAACCAAAGACCCATACTGTCAAAGAGTATGAGATTTTCATAAGTATGATGAATGTTCCTACCATTATGCTATTTTTAATTCAAATTACTTGCTAATGATCTAATACCCCCTCATTTTCAAAACACCACTTTGGAAATTAGAAAGCTAAAGCATATAAAGGAGATACCATCATACACAGAGAAGCCAGAAATCCATCAAGAGCAAGGAAAACAATTGCTTTCTCAAGGAATGGGGGCCATGGAAAGGATTTCATATTCTAAACAAACAAAGAACTTCAACAGTCTTCCACATTTCACTTACTATGCACAGAGCCATTTCCTTAAGCAGAATGCATTTATCTCTCCAAGACAGAGAACCATAATTTAATTAAAGTTAAAATGAAGAACTTAAAGATTTGCTACATTATAAGATCCCTTTGAAAGAGTTAAATGTTCCTCTCTCAGATCTCCTCTCTTCCTGTGCTTCAAGATAAGTACTAGGAGATTTATGTGCCATGAATTTCCAATTACCCATCTCCACCAGCTGGGCTGTCAATCACCTCTTGTCTTATCCTGGATGTCTTCACCACCCCATTTCCTTCTTGTGCTCACAGAAACAAGCTTATTCTTCCAAAATGGAGCTTACACCAGGCAGGTAAAGGCTGGTTTATTAAGTTGACCTTTTTCTGGACAGAATTTCTAACTGAATTGCTACTATCCTACCTTCCTAACATAGTCAATAAAGCAAGTTTCATGGATTGAGGACGTTTTAAGATTTTAAAAAAGAATTTACAGGGAAAATTATCCATCCTACATCTTCTCAATGTCCACTGAAGCAGAACTGATGAGCTCTCAGGAGTAATCCCCCCCTCTTTGACATCTGGAAGCAGGTGGGAGAATTGTAAATGATAACTACACTCACATAGAAACCAGAAGAACACAGAAAACAATATGTTTGCAAATGCCCACTTACAAAATGGTTGTGGATTGGAGGGAAAAATTAATGGTGGAAGCTCTCTACTGAGTTCAGCCACAGGTTTTGTCTGGAGAATGGATTGTGGCCTGAAAAAAAAAATCCTAAGTGTAGTCTAAATGGTCTAAGTATCAGTGTTACAGTTACATACTTAAAAAAACAAATGACAGTCATTTGATGGTCAGAATAACAGTGGGTCTTGAAGGCACAGGTTCATTTCTGTGACTGTCCCCAAATGTGTATTTATTTGACAAATTTTGAGTATTTACATGTAAAAAGCTTTGTGTTAGATATTGAGAGGGATACAACAATAACTAATACAAGGGCTTCCCATATAAAACTTGTAGAAATAAGTGTGTGCATGTGTGTCTGTGTGCGTGCGTTACTGGGGATTGAACACACAGGCATTCTACCTCTGAGCTATGTCCTCATGCCTATTGTATTTTATTTTATTTTTAAAATTTTTGAAACAGGGTCTCACTAAGTTGCTGAGAGCCTTGCTAAGTTGCTGGGGCTGGTCTCTGGGATCCTCCTGTCCTGCCTCAGCCTCCCAAGTACTGGGATTACAAGTGTGCACCACTATGCGTGGCTGGTGCATAATTTTAATCAAATAAAAATTAGCATTGAAATGCCAGTGAATCATTGAGAATTCAGAGGAGATGAGACCTTGCAGCTAGCCAGAGGACCATAGGAATTCAAGGAGATTCAGGAAGGTGGACTTTGCCAGTGAAAAAGGAAACCTAGTCAACTACAGTGCTGTAGACCATTTAATACTTTGGTTTCTCCACCTCCTCCATTCATACTTTGATTTTCTTGTTGCTAGAGGACAGCATGGAAGCAACTAAAACTGAAGCCTCAACTTCATTGCTTACTTGATGTTTGGGTAATCTGATGCATAGAGGCGTTAATTACTAAAATGAAATCTGGGGATCACTTAATACTCACTATTCTGGGTCATTGTGTTGTCTAAATAGTTTAGGATGTACATTCAAATCCAGGAAGGAAGGAAGTCCTCCTGTTTCAGCACCAAGCCTGGATAATGCTGCATCAGGGGGACTGTCATGATTCAGGGCAACACTCATAATGAAGCCAGCCCTCCTGCACCATCCTGGTGAATAGGGAAGTTATGGATAAAGGGCAAAAGAAAGACTAAGCACCTTCTCATGCCCCTCTCACAGCATTTTATAACCTCAAATACTTCATCTATTCCACTTATTGCCAAAAACCTGTGAAACAGATGGGCCATGATAAGATGGACCTGACATACACATCTTCACTAGCAGCTTCCTGAACTTGATTCCTACTCCTGGGTAATCAGATGGATGATGGTACCCCAGCATTGATAGTGCTTCAGTGGTACTCAGGGCCCACACATCCTCGTGATCAAATAGTTCACTTCAGATACACAGTTACTGTAATGGCCAGTGCTTATGCAGCACTCCCTTTACACCCAGTAGTATGGGTGAATCACTTGTTTATGCACAATGTCTCATTTGACTTTCAAACAACCCGTAAATTCAGGTATCATTCCACCACATTCCAGAAGTGAAAACTGAGTCATGATAACATTAAGTAACATGCTTAAAGATACACACTTGGTCAGGATTTGAATTTAGTTTTTTCTAAACAGTCTTTGGCCTTAATCATGTACTCTGATTCTAAACTCTGAACTGCTTTCCAAAGACTGTGTGGAAATTAGAGATGGAATTCTGAGTTTTTAACAAAGGGGAAGCATAAAGATTGTGGGTCTAGAGCTGGACGAGAATACCTCCACTGTATCTATACACCCACAGTTTTCCCAATGTCAACTGACCCAGTAGAAACCTCTACTGTGGCCTCTTCCCTCTACTCCCAAGTCTTTTCTTCCCTATTTAACAGGAACAGCTGCACCAGACCAGCTGCTTGATCAACCAAAATCTGGCAGAGGCTGCACTTGCTTTAGTAGACAGTGGTTCTCCAAGGCTATGCATTGGAATTTAATGCCTGGGTCGTATCCCAGGCTCTATGCTCTAGGGTGGGCCGTGGGGTTTTAAAAGCATGCAAGGTGATAAAAGATGAAAGGCAAGTGTTTGAGATCCATTCTTTCCACAGGCAGCAAATCAGCTGCCTCCATGTCAGGCTCTTGTGGAAACACATTAGTAAATCTCTGCTGACAATGATCACTCCCTCAACAAGAGAAGAATCCCTCAACTGTAACCTAAAATTTAAAGAGGAAGAGGAAGAAAAGCTATGGTAGAAAAATTTTCCAGGAGATCACAATGTATTTATAACCAAAATTTAAGTATAAAATAAATGATCATCATGGAAAACTGAAGACAATACATTTTTTGACCCTGCAACCATAACTCAGAAAAAAAATTGTATTCAGATGTGGTCCAGCCCAGTATATCAAATATCAGTTTGCAAGTCACAATCCCTTTCCTCTGAATTCCCTGCATGTGATTCATGGTGGCCCTCATTAATCCAGCACAATCTCCTCGCCAAGTCTGAATGCAACCTCAGAAACCTTTCCCATAAATTCTTACATACCATTGGTGGAATTTTAAATTAATACAACCACTATGGAGATCAGTATGGAAGTTCCTCAAAAGACTAGGAATGGAACCACCATATAATCTGCCTATACGACTCCCCAGTATCTTTCCAAAAGAATTAGAACCAGAATACTAGTGCTACATGCATATCCATCTTTATAGCAGCACAATTCATGATAGCCAAATTATGGATCCATCCTAGGTGTCTATCAGCAGATGAATAGATAAAGAAAATGTGATATATACACACAATGGAATTTTATTCAGTCATAAGGAATAATATTATATGTCATTTTCAGGAAAATGGATGGAACTAGAGAACATAATGCTAAGTGAGATCAGCCAGTCTCAGAAAGTCTAGGAACCTATGTTTTCTTTCATATGTAGAAGTTAGTAAAAAGGAAACAAAGAGACTTCAGGTAAATAAAGAGATAGAATAGTAGAATAGTGGAAGGGGTTAGGGAGAGGGAGGTATGGAGAGATAAAAGATTTAATGAAGGAAGTAGTTCAGATAATGTTCTGTTCATATATGAAAGTAATCTCACTAACATGCATGGGGAGTGTGATCTGGAGGGAAACATACCAAGTGCTGTGTGCATGTATGTTTATATCACTTTGAACCTCTGTATAATTACAATGCACCAATAAAAGTATATTTTAAAAAGGTATCTTTTCCAAGGGTATGCCCAGAATCTCCTGTGAACCAAGCATGCGTGTGAGCTGACAAGTGCTTCCCATCCCTGCACTAGCCTCCATGCATCTCAGGTCTGATTCTGCTTCATACCTCCTAGTTCCACCTATAAGAGTTTATGGCGAGTAGTTAATGCTCAGTAAATGTGGTTTGAATGAGTAAATGAGACCATGACATGAGAATTGCATTTTATGGAAAACCTCTAGCTCTCTGATGTCCTTTTCTTAGCAGTCAAATTGAATTTCAGGTTTGCTCGTGTCAAGGTGATTAGATAGACCTTGAAGAAAGAAACCATGGTGTAGCCACTGAATAAGCAAGCAAATGACACTAGTAGAGATCGGTAGGTATCAAAAGAGATTACACAGTAGGGATTGATAGAGATTACACAGAGGATTTGTAGGACTTTCAAAGTTTCTATAATCCAGCAAGATGATGTTAAATAAAAAAGAAGAGGAAAAAATAAGTTGTATTTCTTTGTGCTAGAAGTGGTCAGCAGCATAGTCAACCCTTGGTTGCTGTCCCCTTATGGCTGATACCTACTTGTCTCTCAAGGCATGAGACATATATCACTTTCCAGTGGATTCTTTTTCTTTTTTTTTTCCAGTAGATTCTTTTTCTAATTTATGGTTGGATGCAGGTCCACACTTATTTCCATTACGCCATCATTTGGCAAATTCTTATGGATACCTCTCTCTCCCTTAGACTCCTTAGCGGTACAATAGTAATAGCACCTGATATTGTTTGTTGGACAGATGTTGTGCACTGACTGTGTGTGTACCCCCAAACTCATACATCGAAGCCATAAATGCCAGTGTGGAGATGGAGCCTCTATGGAAGTAATTAAGGTTAAAAGAGGATAAGGGTGGGGCTCTTATCTGATAGAATTAGTGTATTTATAAGAAGAAAAAACCAGATAACATTCTCTTTTTGTACTTGGAAAGAAAAGGAAAGCCCACGTAGGGACAAAGCAAGAAGGCAGCTGTCTGCAAGCCAGGAAGAAAACCCTCATCAAGAACCATATTGGCCAAAACCTTGATCTTAGATTTCTCAGCCTATAGAATTGTGAGAAAGTAAATATCTATCATTTAATTAACCAAGCCTAAGGTATTCTTTTGTCATGGCAGCCAAGCTGACTAAAACAACAATAAATCAATGGATTTAATAATGATGTGGACAAGCCATTCCACTAGAAATCTGGGTATCTATCCAACTATGTACTTGTGGGCAAGTAGCTTTAGTTCTATACCTCGTTCCTGCATATCTACTATCGACAAGACAAACCCTCCTTTACCTACCCCTAGTGACACTCTAAGGGGCTGGTACCTCCCAATAATAGCTTTATGAATGCAAGACTGTGATGCATTATTATTATGAATGGTGCTGAGGGATTTTGCTATATGTTCTGATAATCAGTCTCCAGTGGCTATGAATGCTAGTAGGAGCCTCAATCCTTTCCTTGAGATGTCTGTATTATTTTTTAATTGCTCAATTAAGAAAACTGAAAACTAACATATTAAGTCAAAGGGTGTGTACCATATATTCAAATTGGATAAAGAAAAAATGTATGTGTCATATCAGAGGCTCTACTTCTTCGAAAATATAGCAATAGTTATATATTAAAGTCATATGATCATAGTCAATGATCACAATTTTCTTCATTATATTCAGTATATTCTCTAATTTTTTCAACAAAGAGTTGAATTACTTTTGAATTAAGAGAAGTAAGAAACAAGATAAAGGCTATTAGCTTAGTAGTCATTTTTGAAAAATTTAGAGAGTATACCTGAATATAAAGATAAAAATTATAATCATATCTTTGATCACATAACCCTATATATAACCACTGCTATCACTTTGGGTGTAAAGCCTCTGTTGCCACATATATAATTTTTCTTTATCCAGTTTGATAACCTGCCCAGCAACCTCAGGACTGACTCCCCCCATACCTCCTTCCTATAGGAGCGCAGCAGACAGTAGGGGTTGGAGCAACTGGAAACCTCATCTTCTCCCAAGGACTCATCTTCATTTTTGCTTTCCAGCTCCTGTCCTCTCGCAGGCAACCAAAAGGCTCTGGGAGATCACCTGCTGTGGTCTGCACATTGCTGCTGTCCTCCATCAGTTCAGGTAACGGTGAGCTTTTAAAATTCAGAAGTGTTTGGGATGCACCACTACCTCTGATGTCAGAGTCCAGTGGGAAATGCCAGTTCTTGCACAAAGCCTACCTCTAGCCCACTCAGCTGCAAAGAAGACTCTCAATAAATGTCAATTCTCTCTCTTCCTACTGGATTCCACACTTAAATGTCCCTCTTAAAATAAATGTAGAATTTCAATTTGGAATAATTTGTTATATGCTGTACAATTTAAAACTTTTTATACATTGTCACAAAGACATGCAGGGAGATAAACTGAGTTTGCTTAATAAACAGGGTAGCAGCCTATTCTGTGTTTTAAATCTGCACATGCTAATTTCCTGGAAGACAGAAGGCAAGTGTCACACAAATTAAGTCTCCTCACAGACAAAAGCAGCTGTCTCACCTCACTTACCATCCCCACAGTCATGTTCAACTGCTGGAGGTACATTCAATTTGAGGAAATATACAGTTCTGGACATCTGGATTCATTAAAAAATAACCCACCGCCTTCTTTCCCTGAGGATAATAATGATATACCCATACTCAATGTAGTCATGCTCTTAGGCTAAAGATACAAACTTAGCATTTTTTTTTTTTTTTTTTGCGGTACCGGGGATTGAACGCAGGGGTGTTCTACCTCCGCGCTATGCCCCCGGCCCTATTTTTTTTT